>CM076583.1:603448129-603704152 GCA_034641835.2 Pinus albicaulis
GAATACTAAAGAAGATTCTCCTATAGAGGATAAGTTTCCTGATGAATACTTGTTTGCAGTAACTATTAAGACTCCTTGGTATGCAGATATTGCTAACTATTTGGTTACAGGGAAACTGCCTCCACATTTATTTCCAAGTGAAAAAAGAAAGATTATTCAGGAGACTTCAAAATATTCATGGATTTCTAATGAATTGTTTAAAACAGGGCCAGATCTTGTGATCAAAAGATGTGTCAGGAAAGATGAAATGCCTGATATCCTCAAGGCATGTCATGATGAACCATGTGGTGGACACTTTGCTGACAAAAGGACAACCTATAAAATCCTCTCTTTAGGATATTATTGGCCTTCCCTTTTCAAAGATGCAAAACAATATGTCAAAAGGTGTGACAGCTGCCAAAGAGTAGGGAAACCTACCCTTTCAAATGAAATGCCATTGCAACCACAGGTACTCATCGAACCCTTTGAAAAATGGGCTTTAGATTTCATTGGACCTATTAATCCACCATCTAAGCAAAAGAAGTATATATTGGTTTGTACCGATTATGTTACTAAATGGGTGGAAGCCAAAGCATTAGTGTCTGCTACTGAAAATTCAGTTGTTAATTTTCTTTATGAGGATATTTTTACTCGCTTTGGTGTTCCAAGAGAAATTGTGACAGATCAGGGAAGCCAATTCACATCCAACCTAGTGGAGAAGCTGATGAAAGAATACAAAATCAAGCACAGAAGATCTACTCCTTACCATCCACAAGCAAATGGTCAAGCGGAGTCTATAAACAAAGTTCTCGAAAGTATCATCACCAAAACTGTTCATCTACACAGAAGAGATTGGACAGAAAGGCTTCCTGAAGCCTTGTGGGCCTACAGAACTACATGGAGAAATACAATAGGACATTCTCCGTATGAACTTGTTTATGGGAAAGAAGTGCTGCTCCCCATTGAGTTCCAAGTCAAAACCTTCAAGATAGCAGTTCAGTTGGAGATGGATTTATCAGAAGCTCAAAAGCATAGAATGGAGCAGTTAAATGAGCTAGATGAGATCAAACAAGAGGCAATTCTAAGAACTGATCTAGTTCAATATCAAAGAGCTAAATGGCATGACAAATACATCAAAGAGAAGAAGTTTCAAGAAGGAGATTGGGCATTTCTATTTGATTCCAAGTTTAAAGATTTTAAAGGAAAATTTCAGACTCATTGGCTTGGGCCATATGAGATTGACAAGATCTTTAGCAATGGAGCGGTAAGAATCAAGACCATTGATGAATTTCAAACTCCTCTTATTGTGAATGGCCACAGATTAAAGGTCTATCATAAGCCACTCTCAAAAGAGGAATTTGTCAAGATGTTTCAAGATAATTCTGCAATAAGGCCGGTGAATAAGAATCCTTCTTCTCCACCAGCCTAGCCTTTGTTCTTTTTTGTTCATAAAAAAAAAAACTAATTAAAAAAAAAATAAAAAAAAATTGTATAAGCCTGAAAACCAATCACTGATTGGCAGTCTTATACAGAAAATGTAGGGTGAAAATCAGGAACACCTGACACCCTATATTTTCCAATAAAAAAATAAAAAAAATTCTCTCTCTTTCATTTCACAAGTTTTATGACAACCCACTCCATTCCATTCCATTTCATTCCACTCCACTTCATTTCATTTCACCAATAAAATTTTCTTTCATGACCATTTTCATTCAGTCAGCAATCATCCATCTATTTCCATTCACTCAAATAATAGTTGTGTCAGTTTCCATAGCTGACACCAGTTTCCGCAGCCAGAAGCAGTTTCTGCAGCTACCACTCTGTTTTTCAAAAATTCACAGTCAGATGTTAGTTCAACAATCATGAAATCAAATGCAGGTATGAAGACATATTATGAAGACATGGGGCATTCAAAGACATCAATGAGGAGCAACTGATTGAAGACCAATGAAAATTGGCAAGAATTCCAAGGTATGAGTAAAAATTTATTTCAAATGGCATTCAAGCACATTTTTACATAGTTATAAACCATAGCTCCATTATATGCAATGATTACGTTGATAACTCCGTAGCCATCCCACGATCTCTATACGATTCCCCCACAATCCTTGCATTCATTTCTAAACGGCCTCATAATCAAGCCTCCGGTCTTCACTAGTGTTCGGCTATACGTTGATACTCCACCTGTAATTAAGGAACGTGGTTGATTTGACTACGGCTTCTCTTAGACGCACAAAATCCATAGTCGTTTCATAAACGTGCTTGCATCTACTCTGCAGCCACCCAATTTAAATACTGCCGAATGCACTTTGCTTCCCCTACTGTTCTATTGACCTCACGGCTACATTTCCACCGTGCTCACATAAGCTTTCACCCCATTTTGTTCTCTGTTCCGCTTCATACCGTGTACCTATTCCTTGATATCCACTTACAGTCACTAGCCTCCTTCATAAAACCTGATCATTTCTACCATCTTACCTCCGCTAAACCCTCCTCACGCAGATGAGTTCTAAAAGTACAGAAGGAAGGATGGGTCAGTTGTTGAGAACAGAACCAGAGGGACCCAAATTTATGGAAGGATACCCGCAAGTCAAAGATATATTGAAAAAGGCAAAATGGCTTCGGTTTATTCAAAAGTTAAAAGGCTACCATAAGGAGGTAACAAAAGCCTTTGCGATGTCTTTCAACGGTCTGGAGGTGGAGATTAGGGACCTCAAATTTACAGTGACTGAGGCATCCATAGCAGCTGCTATAGAACTTCCTCAAAAAGGTGAACGCTGGTTCAAGAACAAGAGCATTGGTGAGGAAGCCTAAAGAGTGATCCTACGTAACCCAGGTATGAATGTCACCATTTTCAAAAAGGGAATTCCTGTTCATGCTTTAAAAGAAGAGTGGGCCAATTTACTGTTGATTATTCAAAAGTTTATTACGTGTGAGGGATGTTTTGGATCAATGTACATGTATCACACCCGATTGTTGATGAATTTCCTAGACAACCAGGCCCTCAATCCGCCATAATTTTTATTAAATAGTTTGAAAAAGATGTCTATAACCATCCAAAAGCATCTGGGGGACGTAGAACCACATTTGTATCACCATGGTCTTGTGAAAATTTTGATTGAAAAATAGTTAAAAGAGAAAAAGGATACCTGGGAACAGTTTTTAATTAGGAATTTCTTTGAAGAATCCCAAGAAACCCCTGAAGGCAGTACACCAAAAAGAAGGAGAACAAGTGATAAAACTCAAAGTACTCCTACTAACACAGTTGAAAGAACTAGTAGAGAGGAAAGACTGTTTAAAAGGAAGAAGGAAAAGGCTGAAGAGAGAAAAAGCATTGAGACTGTGCATCAAACCCCTTCTTCAGAAGAAGACCATCAAGTATTGTCTGAGAGACTAGTTCACCTTCAGGAATAGTCAGCCACGGCCAAAAAGAAAGGGAAAGAAAAACAGAAGCAAAAAGATAGTAGTCCACAGCGTGTAAGAAGAAGCTCCAGGCTTAAAGGAAAGTGGAGGAAAGCACAAATGAAAGGACCCCATTTTATTGATTTGGGAGAAGAAACACCTGAACAAACTCCAGCTGGCCATAGTTCACCTTATTCTCAGCCAAATGTTGAAACTAGTCCTCAAGATGTTGACATGAGTCCTTTTCAGCCAGATTTTGAAGTCAATTCTCCTCCACAGTATTTTGGGGACAGCCCAAGGAAAACGACACCCGAGATAGATCCAAAGCAGCAAGAGGTGTATGATCACATAGAATCCTTGGAAAGAACAGCCACGGGTCCCAGCACTTCATCCACTCAGCCTCACACAGCACAAGAAGCTCTAGTCCAATCATTGAAACAAGAAGTCTTTGAGTTGGAGGTTTTAAATAGACACATTAAAAATGAAAATGAAGCATTATAGGAACAAAGCAAATTGGACAAGATCATTCATGACAATACCATGCTACATCTGGGACTGTGGCAGAAAAAGAACAGGAAACTGAAGAAGAAATGCCAGAAGATAAGTAGAGCACTAATTAATCTCAAATACAGATGCTTGATGAAGAAGCCTAGGATGTTAGCAGCACCAAGGAAGAGGAGAAGAGGACTGGATGTACTGGTAGAGGTATCAAGTCATATGAATTGAAGAAGGATTATCAAAATTTTGGTTGCATGAGGACATGCAACACCTTCACAGTGGGGGTATGTTGAGTCCCAAACTTGCATCTTTCTTATACACCTTTCTAGACCTTTTCCATTCACCTGGACCTTCTAAGTCATCAACATCATTGCATATTAATCATAAAAGAGCATTTAAAGTGGTTTTTAACTATTTTTTGTGTTTGTTGTTTGAATTAGATTTTTGTTCATTAAGCTGCGGAATCTTGTCACTTTCCGCAGCTGCTGCAACTTTCTGCAGCCATTTTGTTAAAGTCTATATTGCAGGTGTCTTTAGGAAAATCGAGCCACATGGGAAAGTTGGAAATGATATGGACATGGATCGAGTCCTATTGGCTCAGTCGAATTCACCTAAGAAGGCTGTGGTCAAAGGTAGCCAAGTGGTGGCCAACCGAAGAGTCCCACGGTGACATAACTCTGTTTTTCATCACATGAAGACTTGCGTGGCCATTCCTAAATCGCAGGGGACATATCAACACCTGTGAATGGCTCCATAAGCTGAATTCAACGACCACTCTCCATAGATTTAATCTTCACGGCAGCCATAATGCTAGATTTCTGGACGTGGTTGTTCACGTGTCTTGTATCAGCGCAGAATGTAGGAAATTGGTTATGTCATCCTCTATGATAAATAATGCATTCTCATACGCATAGTAGTTAGTTCCTGTAATGTAATTTGCTAGATAGAAAGCCCACTGTGCCGTGACATTATTTCTTTGTTATGACTGTGTTTTAAATATATGAGAAGACTCTGTTCATAAGCACAATTCGTGTTTGATAGCTGCTTCCCGAGGATTGTGCAGAGGGCCCCTGCACACGCCGAGGTTTTGTGTATTACTGTATAGTTTCATGCTTCATTTCCTTACGTTCATTGTGCCATAGTCATTCACTTGTATATATATTACATCTTTCATGGTATTTACGTTTTATCTTTGTGCATAACTTTTCATGCTTTATACTGTTATTAACTAATCAGTGTTTTTGTTCCAGATTACAATAGGCAGCCTGGGCATTTGCACATAATTTTATAATGACTAATGACATGGAATCAATCTTGTCCTTCTGCTGATTTATTTTTCTTAGTTTTTAATTCCAGCACTGTTTTATTCATTTCAGTTTTGTACATTTTCTTTACTAGTTAGATTAGATATTAAGCTGCTCATTTCATTATCAGTTACCTTCGAAAGCCATAGCGAGACTAATGGTGAGGGATTGCAGTATGAATTTGTAGTTTGATGTTAGTTTATTTTTCTGCAAGTTAGATATTAAATTTCTCATTTCATTATCAGTTACCTCCGAAAGCCATAGCGAGACTAATGGTGAGGAATTGAAGTATGAGTGTGTAGTTTGATATTAGTTTATTTTTCTGCAAGTTAGATATTAAATTGCTCATGTCATTATCAGTTACCTCCGAAAGCCATAGCGAGACTAATGGTGAAGGATTGAAGTATGAGTGTGTAATTTGATATTAGTTTATTTTTCTGCAAATTAGATATCAGATTGCTCAAGTTGTTTATGATTACCTCCGAAAGCCATAGCGAGACTAATGGTGAGGGGTCAGAATATGAGTTGATGTAATTTGATTTTAGTTTTACTTTACTTGCAAATCTTTGGATTCCTTTGAGTACAGTTTCTTTTGTGTTTAGACAGAAGCAAAGGTAATGGGTTTCATGATCAATAGTTCACTGTTTGTTTGACTAGTATAGTGGCTCATTTTCATTTTCTTTTAGGAATTAGTTTTGTCATTGTATGTTTTAAAATCATTTTTAAGTTTGAAGTTTGGGAAATCATTATAAAGGACATCATTGCCTTGAACATTTATATCCATACTTTTATTTTAGAATTTCCATCTCACATTAGGAAACCAACCAAGATAAAAAGAAAAAAAACCAAAAACAAAAAAAAAGTAAGAGATAGGTTATCTTGCACATATAGTGCGCCACACTTCGTCAGCTTACAAATCCCAGATTGAAAAATTAATGTAGCAATTTAGGACACACTAAATTGACCAAACAGGGACATATATACAATATTTACAAGAGGAAGTACCAAGTTTTCATGAACTTAAAGTTGCAGGTCCATCACCCTCTACAGCTAAAATTTGGATGGTGGGATCGTTGTGCACCTGCTGGCAGAAATACTCCCTTGTAAGTGGTTTGTGATAGAGGCACACTCTGTGTCCATTGACTCAGAATGTAGAACTAGATCCATCTATGGTATTCAAGGTTAGGGTACCACTGTTGTGTACTTCCTGAATTTCGTATGGACTGAGCCACCTTATTTGTAACTTACCCAGGAAGTCTTGGAATTTGGAGTCATAGAGAAGTGTCCAATCTCATTTTTGGAATGTATTCTTTTTTATGAGATTTTCATGCCACTTAGCTCATTGTTGTTGAATAAATGCAGTGTGCTGCAGAACCAGTAGTCGTGTTTCATCCAATTCATTTATTTGTTGGAGTCTTCTAATCTGGGCCTTTGTCAAATCCAGCCCCAGCTCCTGGACCATCTTTAGAGTCTTTATTTTGAATTCGATAGGAAAAATTGGTTCTCAATACCAGATGGTACGAATAATATCCAGTGGAATTTCGCCATGTTGTGCGGTAAGCCCATAAGACCTTTGGTAGTCAAGTAGCCCAGTCCCGATGATGTGTTGAGACTGTTTTAGTGAGTATTGCCTCAAGGAATTTTTTGGTGTTTTCAACCTATCTGTTTGCCTGTGGGTGGTAGGAATATGTGACTCTATGGATGATATGGTGGTTCTTAAGAGTGGTCATAATTTTATTTCCCACAAACTGTGCCCCTCCATCAATTATCACTTCCTGAGGTAAGCCATATCGCACAAATATCTCAAAAGGAAAATTCATCATAGATTCTTCCATAGCTCTTGATAAAGCCACCATTTCTACCCATTTCTTCACGTAATCTATGAAAAATAGTATGTAAATATTTGGTTTGATAGCGGGTTGAAAGGTCCAACAAAGTCTAGTGTCCATTGTTTGAAAGGTTCCACTACCAATTGTGGTTGTAATGGAATTTTGTCAGCTTGGTCTGGGTGGCACATTCTTTGGAAACTATCGCAGGCTTAGACATATTTCTTGGCATCTTTAAAAATTGTAGGCCAATAATAACCCATTTGCAATACTTTGTGCCCCGTCCTGCGATATGGAAAATGGCCACCATATGGTTCATCATGACAGGCCCGTAGGATGTCATAAATCTCATCTTCGTAGATGCATCTGTGTATATGCATATAAGCTCTCATATGAAAAAGATAGCCACCAATCCAGGAGAATCTAGTACTGCGCTGAAAAATCAACTTTTGTTCCCTTGATGTCAAGTGTCTTAGCAGCTTTCCTACTGCCAGGTAGTTCGCTACATCTGCATACCATGGTGTTTTTACTACTATAGAGAACATATGTTCATTGAGGTACTGATCGTCCACCACTAGTGTGTCATCTGACTTTGGAACTCTAGACAGGAAATCTGTGACCACATTCTCCTTTCTTGGACGGTCTTTGATAGCTATGTCAAACTCCTGTAAAAGAAACAACCAACGAGTCACTCTCCCATTTGTAATAGGTTTATTGACTAGATATCTAATGGCAGAGTGATCAGTATACATGAGTACTTGATAGCCAGTTATATAATGTATAAATTTATTGATAGCATAAATGACAACCAAGAACTCCTTTTCAGTCACTGTATAGTTTAATTCGGCAGGAGTGAGATTCTTGCTGATATAATAAATAGCATAGGGCTTTTTATCTTCTTCTTGATCGAGAACTGCCCCTATTGCTGTGTTGGATGCATCCGAGGAAATGTGAAAGGGAAGCTCCCAGTTAGGGTCGCGCAAGATTGGTGCTCTCGAGACAAGTTTCTTTAAATCTGAAAAAGCGGTGTCACATTTATCATACCAATGGAATTCAACATTTCTAGTTAATGCATACAAGGGCGCAACAATTTGTGAGAGGTTATTTATAAACCTGCGATAGTACCCTACATATCCAAGGAAACTATGTACCTCGGTCTGCGTACAAGGTGTGGCTAATAAAATGATTACCTCTATCTTTGCTAGATCTACCTGTATTCCAGCTAGAGAGATGTAGTGCCCTAGGATTACTCCTTCGGTCATCATCATGTGACATTTTTCATTGCTCAAACACAATCTGGTAGCAATACATTGTTCCAATACTTTTTCTAGTGTTTCCAGTGCTTGATCAAAATCATCTCCATATGGGGTAAAGTTGTCCATGTAAATTCCAAGTCCTTCATTTATTAAATCAGAAAAAATGCTGAGTATGGTTCTTTGAAATGTTTTCGGGGCATTGGATAATCCAAATGGTAATACCCTGTAGGAAAATGTACCCCATGGGAAAGTAAAGGTTGTTTTATCCTGGTCTTCGGGGGCTATTTGGATTTGATTGTAACCACTAAACCTATCAAGGAAGGAAAAGAACCGCTTTCCTGCCAATGTATTAAGGAATTAGTCAATAAAAGGGAGGGGGAAGTGGTATTTATGTGTTGCTTTATTAAGTTCTCTGTAATCCAGATAGATTCTCCACTTCTCATTTTTCTTAGGAACGACTACTAAAGGAGAGCCCCATTTTCTGTCTGAAATAGGGTAAATGAAGTTTACATCAAGCAGCTTTTGCAACTCATATTTTACAATGTCTTTCAGATGCGGGTTTAGCCTCCGCTGAGGCTTCCAAATAGGCCGAGCCTCCTTGTCAGTATAAATGTGATTTGTGCATAGCTGAGGATCTATACCCTTCATGTCTGGGTAGTCCCAAGAAAATTATCCTTGATATTTCTGTAAAACCTTAATGGAATTTTTCTTTTGGTTACTATCCAGACTACCATTGATATTTAAAACCTTTCCTGGCTCAATTTCGATTGGTATGTTATTGCGAACAATTTTCATGGGTATGTGATGATTATCAATGTTTTCCAAGGGGTCTTCTTGTGTTTCATCATCAATAAATTCTTTTAACATTTTTCATTTTATGTTTTTAGATGCATATGGCTGATTCATGAAGTTATTGATTACATCATCTTCAATTTGATCTTTGAATTCAAGAGCTTCAACTATTGTTAGTGGTGAACAGATGTTTTGTTCCCAGTATGTATGTGGATGCCTGTGAATACTTATAGTGGGTATACTTGGTTTGGAAGGCGGGTAAATGACAATATTTTTTATGGCATCACCTCTAGAAATGGTCATGCTGCTTGTTTGGCAGCTTATGTAAGCATTGAATGTTGCTAACCAAGGTCAACGCAGTATCAAAGGGTGTCCATCCATCCTATTTTTTGGGTTAATAACTAAAAATTCAACTAGATATTCCATGAGTTCACAGAAACTAGGATGTCATGTAATATTCCTTCTGGTTTGATAACTGATCTGTCAGCAAGTTCCAACAAGGTAGACGTGGGTTCTAACGCTGTTATGCCTAAATTATTGTAGGTTTCTGTAGTTAAGATGTTGATGACTACCCCTAAGCCAACCAATGTGTTTGGAAAGGAGTGGCCAGAGATTTGTACAATTACTATGGGGTTCCCTGGATCCTCATATTTTACAGGTGCTTCTTTAACCAATAGTAAGTCTGACAGTGCCCCTACCACATGGACATTGGGTACAATTTTTGCTTTCCTCACCTATTATTTTTGCACATCTCTTTAATTGTCTTGGCATAGATAGGAATGTCTTATATAGCTTGTAGAAGAGGAATTTTAATGCAAAGATTTTTTAATTCCCCTAGGAGATCAAAATTTGAAGAAACTATTGGTTTAGGAAATTTTAATCTCTTAGGGAATGGAGGGGGGGAAATAATAAGGTTTTTAGGGTTCCTTTGGCCAACTATGTCCCTCTCGCGTTTTACCTCTGTTTCAGTCATAGTTGTTTGTCTAGGTTCTATCAAAATTTCAGATTCAAGTTGTGGGAAGGTCGTATCTTCTTTTGGTGAAATAACACGACCTAATCTCAACCTAATTTCATTGCATTTCTTCCATTCAGTTTCAGTGTTTGGGTTTCCGACAATCTGAATTAGCTGAACCGACCTATTGTTAGGATTAGGATTGGGTTGAGCCGACAGTTGAGGATGCATGATTGGATGAGGATTGTGTTGGACTGGGTATGGAGCTGGTAATGTAGGTTGATTATAAACCCCTGTACTCATCGGTATATTGGTCATTCACAGAGGTCACTACCAGTTTTGAGACCAATTTTTGGTATGCAAAGGGGAGGCAGGGCATTGGGACTGATAGGGATTGTTTTTCCAGTAAGGGGGAGAACAAGGAAAACTTGGTCAATTATTACCTGAAGAAGTTTGTGTTGGCCAAGGAGGCATAGAAAATGATTGAGATGGCCAAGTAGAAAAAGGTGATTGATTCTGCTAATATGTTGCAGGGTTCTGCTGGTTAAACTGTGGAGAAGAAAAGAACTTGGGCAGATCTTGTGGCATACCTGGTCGTGCTTGCCACTGTCGACGCTGGTTCATTAGATAGATTGGTTCTGTCTCTTCTTTTGCTTCTTTAAAAACTACTTTCAGCCCTGGAAGTGAAGGGAAATGGTCAGTGGCATGGTCCTTGGTATAAATAGCACATGTCTGGACCATGTTTAATGGACATTCTCGTTGGCTGTGCTTCTTCCGACAACATGGAAAAAATATAGCCAAGTTTTGTTCTGCTACAACTTGCTTCTGTTTGGCTTGTAGGACATCTAGATGCATTTTCATGGTGCCTAAGATATCAGTTTTAAAATATTCTAAAATATTACCAAATTCTTCTCTGGTCACGTTGCCACCGAACTGCTTAGGATTCCTTGTAGCTGAGTCTCGCCCAATTGGCCTACTTCGCGTACTACCCCGAGAACACTTGATACACAGTGAAATAATTTCATCATATTCTTCTTGATAAATGTCCCCTTTTCCCATTATGTTAAGTATTTCGACCCATTCTTCATTCATTCCCTTAATCATTTTCACTTTTAATATATCTTTAGACAATGTAGTATATGGAGACCTTTGCAAGTTATATTGAAATATTTCAAAGTATTCTTCTAATGTCTCATTTTCCTTTGCAGACATATTGAAGATTTCATCTTTTAGTTCATGAGTTCGACAATAGTCTTGATATTTATTAAGAAAAGATTTTTTCATATGATCTAAGCTATTAATGGTTCCTCCATTGAGCCCCATAAACCAACGTAATGTTGTTCCCTTCAAGGTAGAGGGGAATAATTTTAGTTTTTGAGGGTCAGTGGTGTAGTCATGTCCCCTACATAAGACATCAAATTCAAATAAGAATGCATCTGGATCTTCTGAGGTAAGCCCATGGAAGGTGGGGATTTTTTGTAATGGAATCGCTTTTATAGTGGCATTTGCAGCCAGATCAACAATGGGATACTCCAATGTTGATTTCTGCCTCTGGTTTTGGTTGTTTTCCATTTGATCAAGGATATGCCAATAAAATTTGGGGATTTCTTGTTCTGGAGGAATAATCTCAGTGGAATTAGGGAGTGGATGTGGAGGAAGCCTTAAAGTAATTCCCTGATCTAGGATGTTGGGTGTCTCTGTCTCAAACACTCTCTTAGGGGATCTAGGCTCTGGAGTTTTTACCTGTACTGCACTACTGGTTTCCCCCTCTACTTCCTACAAGTTGCAAGAACCTCCCTCTCTCGAAGGGTCAAGACTTATGTGATCAAAAATCTGAAGGATTTGTTCAGACCCTTCTGTTTCACTGTGAATCTTGGTGTGGGCTGCATATGGTGAGGCTTATGCCTGAGGGAGTGTGGTAGGACTCTGAGTAGGAATGGTTTTGGGTCCTATGGATGCCTGGGATTCAACCTTCTTAATGATTTCGTATATATATGTTGTTCTGCCAAGGATCACTAGTACTTTGGGTTTTGCGGATTTAAGTGGGGGATTTTGATTTGTTTCTATCTTTTTCTTCCTAGTCATAAAACAAGAGCACCTATCCTACTAACCTCTGCACAATTTCTGAAAAGCGGGCTGGAGAGCTAGTGTTTTGCTTGCTAGTACGCAGGTTCTTACCTCTTGTTTTCAATACACAATTCTTTCACAACAAAAGGAAAAAGAAATAAAGGAC
Organism: Pinus albicaulis; assembly: GCA_034641835.2. Lineage (NCBI taxonomy): Eukaryota > Viridiplantae > Streptophyta > Pinopsida > Pinales > Pinaceae > Pinus > Pinus albicaulis. The sequence goes on from CM076583.1 coordinate 603,460,372, forward strand.
ATCACTCTTAAACACTCTCCCCGGAAATGATGCCAAAATGTTGGGTCATAAAGGTGACTGTTATAGGTAACCTCAATGCTTTTCATTTAATTATCAACCTAGGGAAAGTCTTGTTATTTCAAGAGTGTAAGCACAGTGTATGCAAGTGACATCGGAGGACAAATACTCTAAATTATAATAGGGAAGACTGTCTAATTCTCGAAGTTCAATCAAATAAATTTGGAAGTGTATTACAGAATTATTTTGACTATTCAAGGGAGATAACTCTATTCTAAGCCTATGCAGAAGTAACTACCGAGGGTTAGAAATAATAAACTACAATCGAACAATGTGCTTTGATGAATTGAACAACAACTGTAATGAATTGAACAACAACTCTAATGAATTGTACAACAATCAATTATTATAATTTTGCAATGGAATTCTCTTTTAATCAACTAATGACAACCTTCTGAATTAAACAACAACCAAATGCTCACAATGATAATGAAAAGATCCAACATTAACTACATGCAGAATTGAACAACAATCGTGTTAAAACTAATCAAACAATTATAAAAGCATTGAATAATGGTGAAAGCATTTAAACAATTATGAAAGAAGTGATTTTAAGCAAGAAGGCATGAATGGTGAACTAGTCTAATCAAAGAGGAAGTTGTAGCATCTTACGTTCGCAATTAAAAATATAAACGATATCTTATGAAACACATTAACTAACTGGAAACGAAAATTCTGTAAATAAACGTATAGAACATAAATAGCAAACAAGATCCTAGGGATGGGCCCAAAGCCATTGAAGACCACTAGCAAGGAAGACTCAGAGATTATCTATTCCAAAAATGCCAAATTCTTTATTAAGCCATAGAGTAATACATTAATACAATTCGATTATTTTGCCCTGAAACGTCTATTATGGAGAAAAATCTATATAGATATATGTATCTCTATCTTGTTCATCTTCAGCCTTTTAAAGGCGAATTCAAAAGTAGTAACGGATCCTTTCCATACGGGACCCTGCTGCTTCGTGGTTGTCGTTTGAGTAATCCAAGCGTGGATGTGCCTCTCCATCTCCTGCCGATCCATAGGAGCCATTATGATCCCGTTTGCCTCCCTTGTCAGCTGTCTTTTGTTCATCAACTATTCAGCTGCTTTGCTTCCCTATCAAAAAGATATGACAAGTCAGTTCTTACATTATTAAACATCCCTTTTATCATTAGTTCATTCTGCCTTGGCTTTACATTATTTCCCTTTACTTTATTGCTATGATGAGGGGAAAATTCATAAAATTACATAAAAAATCGTGGCAAAGATGGGGTGAAACATACCTTCTTCTCGGCCCAACAGTTACTTATTAGTCATATTAGCCTTATTTAATTTTCTATAGTTGATACAAAGACACAATGTTCCATCCTTTTTATTAACAAATAATGAAAGGGCTCCCCATGGTGATGCATTGGGCCAAATATACCCCTTTTCCATTAATTATTTCACTTGTAGTTTTAGTTCAACAAGCTCATGTGTTCTCATGCAAAATATGAGGCTTTTGATGTTGACATTGTTCCTTGTATCAATTTCATTGTGAAGTCAATTTATTGGCTGGGTGAAAGTTTTAGAAATTATTCTGCAAATACATCACTATATTGATTTAGATTCAAATATTTTGTAAATGGATCTGTGTTAGTTCCTTTGTCCTATGTGATTTGAATGGTGTAAAGGGAACAACCCATCATGTTACAACACTTCACCTACACCATAGAGATTGTTTTAGACGTTATTGGCATTTTCATACCTTGCAATATAATTGGGTCACTCTCATCACTGAGAAATTATAGCACCTTGTCATAACAATCCACATTCATCCTGTGGGATTCTAACTAATACATACCTATTAGGACATCATATGATCTCAAAGACAACAAATTCAGTTTAATTTTTGTAGTGATTCTCTCAATTTTTACTGGGAGGGATTCAACCATATATGTTATTCTTCTCTTTGTTCCAATGGCTAGTTGAACAAGTATTGATTCCTTAGGGATTTTCTTTGGAAATTCTCATTTTTACACAATCTTAATATTGATATAACTAAAATTGGATCACGGGTCAATTATAACTGAAACTTGAGATATCTTCACCATACCCTCCATTTGAATGATCATTGCTTGCTGGTTTGGTTGTCTATTATCCAATGTTACATATATTTTGGGGATGTTCTGGGCCACTTCATTCATAGTTGATGTCTCATGTATGTTGTCTAGGTTTGCGCCATACTTCTACGGTAGCTTGGGATAATTTATCCTTATTTCGTTTTCTCCATACTCCTAGCATTGATAGCCTCATTTCATCTTTTCATTTCCTGATTTTTGGGGCTCATTTCTATTGACAGTGGAATTTTTTTTGTTCTCACTTTTGGTAAAGTTATTAAACTTTCCACCCTTTCCTCCTTTTCCTTTCTTCCTCTAGTTAACATATACTTTAGTCTTATGCTTATATTGTTCATAACAATTCTTAGCCTTCTGAATGAACTCCTCTAGTGTCTTAGGATCATCAAATTATATTATGTTTCAGTATGCTTATGGTAATCTTTTTACATACCTATGGAAATTTTTATTCTCATCCTTAATGTAAGGCACATACCTTAGTATCTCCAAGATTTTGTTAGTATATTTTGCAGGTTCCATCTATCCAAATTTCTACTCATGGAATTCCTTGGCTCCATTATCATAATATTTCTAAGATACTCCTTCTCGATAGCACTTTTAAAACTTCTACCAGGTCAAATCCTTCTCTCTGATTCCTTTGATGTTATTGAGATACTCCCACCATATACCAACCTTTCCCTTCAAGTTGAAAATATCTTTCATAGCCTTTGTTTTCTTTCTAAGTCATTCATCTTGAAGTACTTATTTACTCTCAAAATCCAATCCTCTGCATCCTTTACTTTCTTTACCTCTCCTTAAAAGCTAAGGGGTTTTATTTTCTTGAATTCCTCTTGCATGGGAGTCTTTCTACTCTTCCTTTGATGATTATATATGGTAGTTGAACAATCCGATGATTGTCTAGGACTGCTTAATTCTCTTTGTGGAGAGTTTAACAATTTCGTTCCTCCTTTAGCATGCCTTCTCCTCTTTCTTAATCGGTTTCCTTATGCTTTCTTATCATTCCATTTGTGCCTGTGGATTTCTGATGGGATGTGCTTAGGCTTGTTCTTAGGCTAACTCCAAATTCTTGTAGTCTTTTTCTATGTGATTATGGTAATCTTTGCAATAGCATGGAATTTAATTCTACTTGATCTCTAAAAATATATTCATTTTTTCCCTTGCATCTTCTTATTTCAACTCTTAGACTTATAAAAGTGTCTATTACTTCAGGAGTGTCATCCTCTTTCATTTTCCCAATTGATTCTTCTTCAGGTATTTGTTGGGTTCTATTAAGACCATGTTGGCTAGATTAACTGCTCATCCTTTTCTCTTTCCTTATGGTACCTAGATACCTGGAACTCTTCCTTTACATACATACCGATGTTAGCCATTGATAAACAACATGCATTTGACATGGATTCATTCTTCTCATTTTTCTATATTAATATTTCACCACCACATATTAATAAACATGTAAAAACATTCAATCACTAAGCCTATAATCCATGCATTACAAAATTTTTCATTCAATATAAAATAAAAATTAATATATTAGGAATATTATGGATATCAATCAATCATCTATCATGTGCATGTGAGCCTCTCCAGGTCTAGTATCCAAACTTGTTGCTCTGATACCACTTCATAACACACCCACTCCTAACCCTTACCACAACATTGGTTAAAGGAGGTGGTTACTATGCTAACCCAAGATCCAAGGTGACAGCATGGAAATGGGGTCCAAAATTTTCCATCACATAAAATTAATTAAAATGTTATTTCAACATCACCATTGTGTTTGTCTCGTTAAGACAATTCTCATGGTATAAAAATGCTCTTCAATTCGAACTCCGGATCAAAATATGTGATCATTTGATTTTATAATGCATCAGAAAATGCGATGTCATCATCTTGGCTAGGTGGCCACCACATGATTATACCCACCTATCTAGCCTTTTGGCGCCAGAGGGAAATTTTTTATTGGTTGCAGACTTGTTCATGGATTTGGGTTCCATAACCCCATGATATGCATTATAATGCAAATCATATATATATATATATATATATATATATATAGATACACATATACATATACACACTACTGACCATATGATAGGCCATTATTGTTACTTAAAATGTTAGTGCAACATCACCATTGTGTTTGTCTCGTGAAGAAAATTTTGGTGGTATAAAAATTCTCTTCAATTCGACCTTTGGATCAAAATATGTGACCATTTGATTTTATAATGCATAAGAAAATGGAATGTCATCATCTTGACCAGGTGGCCACCGTGTGATTATACCCACCTATCTAGCCTTCGGGACCCATAGGGAAATTTTTTATTGGTTGCAGACTCATTCATGGATTTGGGTTCCATAACCCCAAGATATGCATTATAATGCAAATCATATGTAATTTCCTGACCCCTTGAAATTTCCCACTTAATATTTTCTTTGGGGTTGACCCTCTAGGCTAACCCATCCGTGGGTGTAATAGATATAACCTGAAAATATATAAAAATGAAAAATATTCCCAATAACTTCCAATAATCCAAATACAAATACAAGAAAAAAATATAGAATATTCAGTTATTTATTAATACTAAAACCCTTGAGGTAGGATAACACCATACAATCACTCCTTAATGAAGGATAATAATCCACAAGCCATATTCTTATCAATACGATGATACTTGACATATCTCAATGGAGAAACAACTATATAGGCTTCATACATACAATACCATGGGTAATTACCATTGGTCTCTTAATAGCATACATATAACACAATGGGCTTATCACATTATTCCCTAACTACTTGTACTCCCTTGAATAATGTGGGTTAACCAATTTATTTTTAACTATGGCCCATCATTTATCATCCTTACATTATTACATTACATCATTCCCTTGGGTACCTCCCTATTTAAAGCATATTATCCCTCCTAGTTATACTGCATTCCACCCCCCTTAAGCATGTTTCATCCCTAAGACATGAGAAGAACACAAATAATAACATATAATAAAAAGAGTAGTACACTAGTACCATGCACATGCATCTAGCCATCCCATAAAAAGGTGAACACTCAATCTAGATGGTCCCTCAATCACTTGAGATGCAAGTTGGTTTTGGTGGTTCCTTTGTGTTGATGTGCTATGGATGGATCTTCACACCTCTCTATGTGTCGTCCAGGGGTTTTTTTCCTTGTTGTGAATTCATTGCCATTTTGTTGGTTTTTTTTCTTAATTGGAGATGTGGGTGGTGATATGTTGAAGCTTTAACTGAGGGTATATATTTCGTTAATTCCTCCACTATTCATGACTAAGTGGTGTCCAATGATTTTTCTGGTACTTGGTTTGATGTTTGTGTTTGGTTGTCTACCGTCAAGGGTTCATCATCTAATGTATCAGTGTCATTAGAGATTTTTGCTTCTACCTCCACAATATCTACCTAGTTCCTAATGGAAACATCCTACAGGGTAATTTTCTTCTTTTTATACCATAACTTCAAGAATTTACTTTGTACATTAAAATTGATGGCACCCACTAAGTCCATCCAAGGATAACCGAAAACAACATCTGACTCATCCATGTCTAAATCATAAAAGTTAGCATGAAATACATATTTATATATTGTCACCTTCAAGTCCTTAAATATTTGAATATGTGCCTATTGATGGTGCTGGATATGCCAACATTCAGGGGATCTCCCCAATATGAAGTCCCAACTAGACCTCAAACATTTGGAGTAGGAGTCCCAATAGTGGGGTGTTTAATGATATGCCTTGGATTGAAAAATGTATAGAGTTGTGTACGTTGTCTTTGGTTAAATCAAGTGTGTGACCTTGTGGGAATTAAACATGATGCATGATTAGTTCTAACATCAAAATGGGGAAGGAATTTTTCCCCTTGGAAGACTATAATAGTACGCAACTTGAAAGGAACACACGAGCTGAAAAGACATCACACAAACTAAGAAGCAGAATTGTCCACAAGTTAAAGGTGGAATATTAAAACATAAGCACACATTCCACATGATTCATACAAATGCAAACGAAATAGTTCATAAGAATATGTGTAAGATAAAAAAATAAATTGCAAACATATATAATATATGCATGAAGATGTGCTGACTCTAATTATATATTATAAGTGAAAGTTCCATTCATACATACAACATGACGAACCATTTGCCCCAATAGTGGAATATGAAGTCAACAAAACTTTATCCTCCCAAATAATTATACTCCCTCTACACTATGGAGAAGCCAAGGCTAACACCAAACTCCCAAGCATTCTCTAAGCCTAAGCCTAGCCAAAAGCTTGGCTCCCAAAAGCCCTTTACAAGAGTTATGAGGATGTATTTATAGCCCAAAGGGGGTGACTCTTGGCATGCCCTCTTGGTGACTCATCGACTCCCCTCATGACTCCTCACGTTACATATGACTCTTCACATTCCATCATGGACACATGGAATTTCACAAATTTAATAATTACAAATAATATTACAATTTACACTTGTACCCATATAAGAGAAAATAGGGTACATACAACTTGAAAGCCAAACAATACAAAATAATATGATGCTGGTGTTGGGGTAAAATAAAGTTTGGAATCTTGGAATTGGTGTTTCTCAATGACATACTCATACCAAGCTTGGTATTGTGCGATGGTATCCCTAAAACTGTGAGATAGTGTTAATCTATAAGCAGACACTTGCCTCTAATGCATCCGAGTACAATCTCTTGGAACCGGTCTTCACAACTTATTTAATGAGGTGCAACATCATTTTGATCTGAATTGGGCCATTAATGTAGGTATGCATGGTATGTATTTTGATCACCATGTTGTCCTGGGTGGCTTCCTGCTCTAGCTACTTCAGGTACTGATCGATCTCCTTTCGGACTTGCTGCTTGTGCTTAGCCTCGGTGAGTGTACCAATTGATGGGATTCGATGGGTTCTCACCATGAAATCCAATATTTTGTAGATATGTCCATATGCGGATTGAATGATTTTGATGAACAAGGCAAGTTTCTTGTTGTTTTGGATTAGAATCTGAACTTTGGCTTTCTCTAACTCTTCTTGAGGCTTCATCTTCTTTACCAATGTGAGTGGTGCAACCTTGTATTGCATTTTTCCACCCATGCACGACAGTAATGGAAGTTTGTATATCATTGAGGATCTTGAAAAATTCACTGCTCTGTCGTAGCAAGTTATTCAAGTGAAAAACTGCCTTATGGATGACTACTAACTCCTCATAAATATCCCGCATAGTGTTTACAAGTGCCGATACTTCAAAAATTATCGTTGCTCTAATATCCTCACAGTATAAATATGTGGAAAGTGCACTCTGCATTGATTTAAAGAGTTGTTCATTCGCTTGCCGAAGTTCCTATATGTTCTATGCTAACTACTTGTTCTCAGAAATTGAACACTAGGTTTTAGATCTAGGTGCTCCCGCAAATGACCAGCTAGCATCGACAATGGAATTTAGATTCTTTCTAGGGTCAACCATGATCACCCTTTCTCTCATGAATGCAAGTAATGCATGATCATGTGGGAAATTATTTCTTCATGCTTCTACAATATTCTTTTGCATATCATCAAATGATGGATTGTACATGTCCATGACTGGATCATCATCAAAGGGAATCACCTCCCCTTCCTTAATCAATGCTTACTTTGTGGTAGTAGGTGGCGGATTCTGAACAGTGTCCTGAGGTGTGTTGGGCATAAGGTCCACATATTCATTTAGTGGCTCTAGTCCCCCTTCCATGTTCATGATCTCGGTCAATTATTCAAGATCTTGAGCAAACTCATGTTCCTGCATCTGTTCGCTCACTCCTTCTGCTATCGGCTGGTCTTGTAACTATTCTTCAACCTATATAGGTTTTTTCTCTATTTTTTGTGGCACCTTGCCTTTCTTATTCTTCTTTCCTCTATTTCTCTTCTTTCTCTCTTCTCCTTATCCCCCCTTCTTCCTTCAATTCTTGTTCTACTCTTTGCACTCTTTGCACTGCTTCTTCCAATATCTACTTTTGTCTCTTCCTCCACTCTTCTCTTTGGTGCCTTTGATCCCTTTTGGATTTGATCACCAAAGCTACATTTTCAGTAAGAGGATATTCTTTCATTTTCTAGCTTTGTTCCTCTTCTGTATGGTCTTCTCCCTTCCTCTTTCCTTTGTCATTCGCCAGATCGCTGCCTGTTGTTGGTGCTTATTCCATAACTGCTTCCACCTACATGACAACTTGAGAAGTCCCAACCATATCGATCGCCTCAAGTGGTTGGGAAGAGTTATAATAGTTCATCCATGGTTCCTCATCCGGCCACTGATAGAACCTAATGACCCTTTTTAAGTATACCATAAAACAATATTCTTTCCAAATTCCCCTCATATCATACGAATTGTAACTCTTTGTGCTGAACTCAAATTTGAACATTTATTTTCTTTCGACATCCACGACCTTAAGATTATTAATCTCATATAATGTGACCTTCAAAGGAATATATGGCCATGGGGCCTTCTTCGTCCTATGTAGTGTTGCTAACAAGCCTATGGAGAGGTTATATGCTATCTCTTGAATGGCCAATTTTTTGGTGGCATATCTCACTAAAATATATGGCGACTTCTACTCACCGGAAACTCTAATCAATGTGCCATTTGGTAAGGTGAACCAATAAGCAATCTCTAATATCGTATCCATAGCTACTCAGGACATGCAAGGTGGGTCCTCCTGAAAGATGAGCTTGTAGAGTGGGATAATTAAATGATCAGTAAGCTACTCCATGACTCTATGATGACTACAATCCAAGAGTATCTTAAAATAGATATGTATGGCAGTGTTTCTTGGTGTTCGTGTCCAGTTCATGCTAGGGAACTGGTTCTGAACACAAATTGCATCTAGTAAGTATGTCGACATGTAGAAGCATGCTTGCTCACCCTTGGGTGGATTGCAAGATTTTTTCAGATGAAATATTAAATGATGAGTGAATAGGTCTACCCAGTTGAAGGACTTCCCCTCGTGCACTACCTAGTTCAACAAGATAACCCACCCCTCAGGAAATGTCTTTGGGTCTGATTGGCCATATATTCTACAAGCTAGTATGAGCAAAAGCTGATACACTTTCCTAATTTATTTTTTCTAATACATGTGGATGGTTGTAAATCTAAACTTGGTTGGCTCCTTCACCCAACTCTTGATGATGTCCCTTGTGTTTGTATAACTATGAGTGGCATAGAAAAAGGAGTCCATTTGCTTCACTGGCTCAGGAATATGATACATTTGTTTGAATTTTGCTTCCATGAACGCAAAAATATTCTCACCGTTGGTGTTGTTCAATGTCATGGTGGTCACATCAATGTTTGAAACAACCCAGCTGATCACATTCACACATGGGAAGGATGGATACCTGCATGCGATCTTGTAAATCCCTGACTGCATAATGCTAACATACACCTGTCATTCATCTAAATCTACCTAAAAGTCCTTTGTGAATTCATCCTTGATCTATTTCCATGCCAGTTTAGATCTTCTCAATGAACAAATGAGTGTCCGAGTAAGCTGGCACATTAACCGAGACTTGCTAAAATTCTTCCCCAGTACTTCTTTTAATGGTTTCATTTGAGGAATATCTATTTTATGCCATTGTGAATGTTACTATTGGAGAGATTCTCCACAAATTTTGTGCCTGCAGGAAAAAAATAAATTGATGGAAATAAAATGTTAGCTATAATCAAAACAACCTTCAGGACATGTTCATGCAACACACTTAGAAACTGAAGGGAAGGATTGTGCAATATTGGATGGCAAGAGGGTATGTCTGGCTGGGGAAACTGTGCACTATGAAGTCCCAATAGTTAGTGATGAAGCATGTGGTCTGAAACTGCATAATGTGTAGTTTAGCATGGGTAGTGAGCCTAGAGAGACTCTGCATTGCACAGACTCAGTGGCCAAGGTGATTGGCTGAGGCCTGGCACTGCACAATGTGTAGTGAGGGAAGCCAATACAATGCATTGTGTAGTTACAGAAGCCAAGCTTGGAGCTTGAGCTTATATATTGCATAATTCCTAGCCGAGAAAAGTAAGTTCTGGCCAAGGGAAAGGAAAATCTTCCCAAGGGAAGTGTGAAAAATAAGAAAATTTGAGACATGGTGAAGGAATGAGTGCAAATATGACTAAGTGTTGATAAAACAAAGTAAATTGAGTGCATAAATTTAATAACGATAAGTAAATGATATTGGTAAGGAGAGTCGTCGCAATGACGACCATCGGTGCAAAAATGAAAAAACCGATGCAACATTTGGAAAAGGAAAATGAAAACTTAAAATAAAACTTATATAGGCTAAATCATGTTAAAATTCTAGCATACGTGAAAAGAAACAAGAAAAAAAACAATCATGCAAGCTAAATTGAAAAAAGTGATAGAAAACACAACTAAAAGTAATAAATGTAAAACTCACCTGGAAAAGCGACGACCGTTGCACCGAAGGTTCTTTGATCTCCTTAGGAATGCTAGAGATACAAGATCGAGTTTACGAATGAGGTTTAGGGGAATCGATTAAATATATTTGAGTTAGGGTTTATGATGTGCATGCCACAAATAAAGGGAAATGGCGACACTTTCCAAAAATTGCAAGTGCTCTTCCTTTGGGCTGCTAAAAATACATCCCTAGATTTTAGGGATTCATTTTTGATTTTTTTCTTTTTCTAAATTTTATGGGAAAAATTTCCATGCACCTCACCGGGAAGGATTATGTAGCTCCAGGGGACTGGCAGCTCCCAAATCAATGCACTGCATAGTTTCTGAGCTCAATGAGTGAATTTGTAGAGTTTCTGAGCTTAGTGTTGGGCTTACTATCATGACTGTGAAGTTCCCAAGCTTGTGGTTGGGCTTCCAGTGACGACTCCACAATTCTTCTCAACTAGGACAAAACTGGCTTCAAGAATTGCGTAGTTTATGGGGGTAAGCCTAGGATTTCCATGCAAGACTTAAGCAAGAGGTCATATTGTGAATTAGAGAAATTTTCTAAGTGGAAAAGAAAATTAACACAAGAGAAACTGAAAGAAAATCATCAATCGAAGTGCGAATACCTTATAGCAGTGCAAGGTATGCTTCAGAAAAGGGAAGTTAGGCTCCAAAATCTAAGCAATGGAAAATTTTTGGAGGGTTGTTGTAGCTACTACAACATTGGCAACACACTGGTAGAACTCCAACTCTTTGAATGAATCTTGTCTTTGTGTAAATCTAGGTTTCACCCTTTCAGAATTATTGTTCAATTAATTGATTACCACAACTCCCTCACTTTGTCTAAGTTATATACACAACCTCTTCCATCCTCTTCATCTATGGAACAATAACGAAGCCAAGTCACACTAAGTTGTTTCGATTGGGGATTAGGATTATTTATATGCAAAAGTAAAATAAAAATGTCAGAGTATTTATTTTTCATCTCTAGTGTTGCTCCGCTACTGGTAGACCTAGACAATACCCCGACGGAGTCACTTCAGAAACACAAGCATTGATCCACTTTCAGCAAGCCTGGGATAGTACCCCAATGAAGTTACTTTCTTCACCACTCTGTGCAGGAAGCCTTTCTCTTATTTCACCCTTCATTTTTCATTTTTTTATTTCTTCAAAGGCCTGTGCATATGAAATTTTTTATTTCATGGAGCAGAAGAGGGATCTCGACTTTTGTAGAGTAGAAGAGGTTTTTTATTCAGAGAATTATGTTTATGTACACCTCCGACATATGTTTTAAGGTTTTTATCCCCTCCTTACTCTACTAGACTAGAGTGACAAGTATTAAAAAAATAAATAGGAACCGATAAGAGTAGGTGAAACTATTTAAAACCAAAATATCATGATCTCACCATGAATCTCTATGATAAGGAACATATTTCCCATATGAGTATCATCAACCAAAACAAAACAACAAGATTCATGCAAAGAGCGGGAAAAGCCAGAAAACCAAGTGTTGGTAGAAGAACAACTTTCATCTTGGATTTCACCATGCTTGCTTCAAAAGCTAAACACAGTCTCATGATGAAACTAAATTAAGACTAAGAAAAAATTAATGAAGAAAGAAGAAAGAGTAAAACAAATGCACCTCAAAGAAAAGATTTAAATGAAAATCAAACACTACTACTCCTAGCCTAAGCAGAAAGTACACCCAATCACATAAAGTGATACTTCTAACATAGCCACCGGCGCCTTGTTAGTGCTACGTAGGTGAGGGAATGCAAGTAAAGAAAGATATACATGCATACCAACATACAAAAAAGTTATGACATTGCGAACCAAAACTTTTGAAGTTTGAATGCGTATGCAGAAAAGAAATGACGAAAAGAACATGGATAAAATTATGTAGACGTGTCATGATGTTGTGACACATAGAGAACCGAATAATTGTAAGCCCAAAATTTTGAACCATTAAGGCGAGCGAACATAAAGAAAGAAGATTTTTTTTTTTTTTCACAGTGCTTGCCAAGTATGACTCCTCCAAAGACTGAGCGATAGGATTGTGAAAAAAAGATGGAGGATGCAAAAATTGTAAAAAATAGGGGATTTTTGAGGTATAAAATGGGATTCCTAAGGAAATTACAAAATAATAGAGGAAATAATAAAATAATATTAGATTACATCATCAAATTTTAGAGGGAAAAAAGGAAAAAACTACTTTTTCAACTTATCTCTCTATCGGTTTACTCAAATTTCTAGCAGGAACACTCATTGGATGCATAATTTGATTCCTCATTCAAGGAGTACCCATGTTTTATAATTTTGATGGACCATGCTACATGGAAAATAATAAATACTTGGAAAACGTCATTGCAATGGCGATTTTTCACGTATTTCTCATTTTTCACGAAGAAGGGTCCTTGGATGAAGAATTAAATTTTGCATCCAATGAGTACTCCCACTTGAAATTTGAGTAAAACCTTAAGGAGATAAGTTGAAAATACAATTTTAAAAAATAGTTTTATTATTTTATTATTTTTTAATATTTTTACTTTTTTACCCCAAAAGTGGTGAAACATACCCAATGGTTGACATCATCATCTTCAATCCTATTGGTTCTTATAAAGTTTATTTTGGTTGTACATTTTTATTAGGAGGCCCATTTTAGACCTCAAAAGCTATCTAATATTAGAAAGATTTTTAACATGTACAAGAGAGTGATGAGGATCCTCGAGAGATTCAACATTCTTTTGATCGGGGGTGGAGTTGACCTCAAGGCTATAATAACCTGACATAACCATTAGGTCGGGTTGAAGTGCCTTGAAATATTGAGGAATATCCAGCTCATCAGAAGATATATCATCAAATATTAGTGGCTTGGAAAAATCAATAACAGGAAAATAAGAATTGTGAGCAGCTGAAACAATGAAAAAGTCACGACAACCACTATTAGAAAGTTTGACAAGATCACAAACAGAGGTATCCTCATGATCTGATGAATCATATAGAAGGTGAGATGAAAAAAAGCTAAATTTCACCCTTTACAATTATAGAAAGGTATGATGAGATGTTGGGAGATCAGTGATAAAAGATTCATCCTCTTTGCATTTAAATTAAAAGATGGCATTCTTTGAATTCTGCAAATGATTGGAAGTATTAACAATGTCATAAACTGAAGTTTCACATGATTCAATTGGAATGAAAGAATCATGGATAGTGTCAGGATAATGCGGAAGAGCTGAGGAAGGAAGAGGGTCATCCTCCATCACAGATTCTTGTTCAATGAAAGGGTCTGCCACATACTCATCGTAAATTACATCATAGTTTGGCTACACAACAATATCTCCATCTAAAAACTGATCCTCATGAACATAAATGGAAGGATTTGGAACAACGGATCATGCAAACACTCAACTCAGAGGATTAAAGGGACCGAAGGGTTGAGGATGAGAAGAAACTCTTCAACACAAACATCGGGATCGCAGTCCAAAACTATGCAGGGATCCTGAGTATGTGGGAAAGGAAAGGATGGTGGATCTGGAACAAAATTCTTGCATAAATTTTCCACTAGATCTTGTGGCGGGAAATATAATAGATGAAAAGTGGATGAGAGGTTTCCTAGAAAAATACCTATTTCCATCGCAGAATTGGGGGATTTACGTGTGAGGTTCACTATGTGTGATTTAAGTGATTGTAACTTGTGTAGAGTAAGTGAAATATTAATAATATCTAAAAATATTTTGGTTAAGTAATCTCAATCAATTTCGTATTTTGGAAATTCAAAACAGAGATGTAAGAAAATATTAAGAAGGTGGTGTAGAGACTCATCAGGTGATTTTCACAATTATGAAATTCTGTCATAGAGGAGTTTTTAGTCAAAGTCATCAAAGGCACAAAACAATTATGTGACAAATTGTTCGAAATAGTGGATACATGCATTGGCCAATGAGTAACCTCAATGCCTTACACAGCCTTCGAACGTGAGAAATAACAAATAAAAACCAACATCCTCAAGTGGGATGTTGCGTTCTGTGAAAAAAAAATAAAAAAAAATATGTATGCTCAACGATGGTTGTTTCACCTTCTCTTTTTAAACTTAGATGCGACAATTCATTGATGATATCCACTGACACATGAAAATTAAGTTTTCTAGAAAAACATGTCGGGTGTATGATTTGGGAAGAAGTCATAAAAATGAGTTCATAAATTCAAAATAGACTTCAAAGGCTCAGCTTTTCATCTATCCATCCTTCTAGCACCATAAATGTTGACGGTGCTGGATCGGACAACATTCAGGGGATCTCCCCGATATGAAGTCCCAACTAGACCTCACACTGTTTGGAGTAGGAGTCCCAATAGTGAGGTGTTTAATGATATTCCTTTGATTTCAAAATCCATAGATTTGTGTATGATGTCTTTGGTTAAAGTAAGTGTGTGACCTCGTGAGAAGTCAATATGATGCATGAGCAGTTCTAACAGAAAAGTGGGGAAGGAAGTGTGCCCTTTGGAAGCCTGTGATAGTACGTATCTTGAAAGGAACACACAAGCTGAAAAGACATCACAGAAACTAACAAGAAGAATAATCCAAAAGTTAAAGGTGATATATTAAAACATAAGCACACATTCAATATGATTCTTACAAATGCAAATGAAATAGTTCATAAGAATATGCGTAAATTAAGTAACAAACATCGCAAAAATAAAAATATTAGTTGAACTACATTTACAATATATGCATGAAGACGTGTCGGCTCTAATTATATATTATAAGTGAAAGTTCCATTCATACATAAAACATGACAAACCACTTGCCCCGATAGGTAACGTGAAGCCAACAACACCTATTCCAACCAAATAATTATACTCCCTCTACGTTATGTAGAAACCAAGACTGACATCAAACTCCCAAGCCTTCTCTGAGCCTAAGACTAGCCAAAAGCTTGGCTCCCAAAAGCCCTTTATAAGAGTTATGAGGATTTATTTATAACCAAAGGGGGGTGACTCTTGGCATGCCCCCTTGGTGACTCTTTGACTACCCTCATGAATCCTCACATTACATATTCCTCTTCACATTGCATCATGGACACATGTAATTTCACTCATTTAATAATTAAAAATAATATTACAATTTGCAATCATACCCATATAAGGCAAAATAGGGTAGATACAACTTGAAAACCTAACAAGAAAAAATACTATGATGCTTGTGTTGGGGTGAACTCAATTTTGGCATCTTGGACTTCGTGTTTCTCGTTCGCGTACTCATACCAAGCTTGGTATTGTGCGATGGTCTCCCCAAACTACGAGATAGTGTTAGACCCGAATCGGACTCTTGCCTCCAATGCATTGGAGTACATCTCTTGGAACTAGTCTTCACATCTTCTTCAATCAGGTGAAACATTATTTTGATCTGAATCGGGCCACCAAATTATGTATGCAAGTTTTGTCTGTTGATCGCCATGTCCTCCTAGGTGGCTTCTTGTTCCAGCTATTTCATGTACTGATCAATCTCCTGCCAAACTTGCTGCTTGCACTTAGCCTCGGTGAGTATACCAATTGATGGGAGTCGGTGGGTTCTCACCATGCAATCCAAGTTGTCTTAGATATGTTCATATGCATCCTAAATCCTTACGCTGAATAAGGGGAATTTCTTGTTGTTATGGATTAGCATACGAAATATTTATTTCTCTAACTCTGCCTGTGGCTTCATCTTCTTTACCAATGTGAGTGGTGTAGCCTTGTATCGCATTGTCCACTCATGCACGATAGTAATGGTAGTTTGTATATTCTTGAGGATTTTTACAAACACTCTGCTCTCTCGTAGCAAGTCATTTAGGTGGAAAAATTACTTATTGATGCTTACCAACTCCTCATAAAGATCTCGCATAATATCTCCAATTGTTGATACTTCAACAAGTATCACTACTATGATATCCTCATGGTAGACCTATGAGGATGATGCACTCTATGTTTCCTCACCAAGTTTTTCATTCTCTTGCCGAAGTGCCTGTATGTCCTGCGCTAATTTCTTGTTCTCACCAACCAAAAATTGGGTGTTAGATCTATTTTCTCTAGAAAATGCCCAACTAGAACTGGAAATGGCATTCAAATTCTTTCTATTGTTGGCCACGATCACCCTTTCACTCATGAACGCGGGTGATGCATAATCATTTGGGAAATTATTTCTTCGCGCTTGTACGATCTTCTTCTGCAGCTCTTCAAATTATAGTTTGTACATGTCCATGACTAGATCATCATCAAGGGGAATCACCTCCCCTTCCTCACTTGGTGCCTTCTCTGTAGCTGAAGGTAGTGGAGTTATAATGGTGGCTTCAAGTGCGCTTGGAATAAGAGCCACATCTTCATTTATTGGCTCTAATACCACTTCCATGTATGTTATCTCGATCAACTATTCAAGCTCTTCAAAAAACTCCTATTCCTGCATTTGTTTGCTCACTCCTTCTGCTACCAACTGATAGTGTACCTGGCGCTCAACTTTTATAGGTTTCATCTATACTACTGTGGAACCTTTCCTTTCTTCTTATTCTTTGCTCTGTCTCTCGTCTTTCTCTCGTCTCCTTAACTACCATTCTTCCTCCAATTCCATTTCTTCTCTCTTCGCTCTCTACACTACTTCTTTTAAGCTCTGCTTCTCTCTCTTTCTCTGCTATACTCTTTGGTGCCTTTGATCCCTCTTGGATTTTCTCACCAAATTTACCTTTTTAGTAAGAGGTTTTCCTTTCATTTTGCAACTTTTTTCCTCTTCCATATGGTTTGCTACCTTCCTCTTTCATTTTTCACGCGCCAAAATACTTCCTGTTGCTGGTGCTTCTTCCGTAACTATTGTCAACTACGAGGAAGCTTAAGAATTCAAAACTCTATTGATCGACTCAAGTGGTCAAGAAGAGTTATAATATTTATTCCATGGTTCCTCACTCAGACAATGATATACCCCACTGAACTAGTTGAAGTATACTCTCGCACAGTGTTCTTTTCAAATTTCCCTTGGGTCATAAGATTGTAACTAGTGGTGTCGAACTTGAATTTGACCATTTCTTTGCTTTCAACATCCGTGACCTTGAGATTATTAATCTTGTATAATCCGATATACAAAGGAAGAGCTATCCATGGGGCCTTATTTGTCCTATGCAATGCTAATGAAAATCCTGTGGAGAGGTGATAAGCTATCTCTTGGATGACCAATTTATCGATGGCATATATATGTAAAATATGTGGTAGCTTATGCCCGCTAAAAATTATGATCAATGTTCCATCCGGTAAGGCAAAAAAATAAACAATCTCTAATATCACCTCCATAGCTACTTGGGACATGCAAAGTGAGTCCTCCTAAAAGATGAGCCTATAAAGAGGGATAATGAAATGATCATTAAGTTGCTCCATGACTCTGCGATGAATGAAATCATAGATTATCTTAAAATATATTTGTATGTTAGTGTTTCTCAGTGTCCATGTCTAGTTCATGCCAGGGAACTGGTTTTTCATAAAGATTGCATCGAGTAAGTATGCATACATGTATAAGTGTGCTTGCTCGCCCTTGGGTGGAGTGCAAGCTTTTGACACATGAGCTCTTAACTGATGAGTGAATAAGTATGACCAGTTGAATGACTTGGCCTTGTTCAATACCTTATTCAACACAATAGCACACCCCTCAGGAAAGGTCTCTATGTCCGATTAGCCATAGATATTTCAAAATAATATGAAAAAAATATGATAAGCTTTCCTAAGTTATTTTTTCTTATACAAGTGGGTGTATATCTGTTTAAACTGGGTTGGATCCTTCACCCAGCTCTTAATGATGTCCCTCATTTCTGTATACCTGTGAGTGGCATAAAAAAATGATTCCATGTTCTTCACTAGCTCAAGAATATGATACATCTATTTGAAGTATGTTTCCAAGAACGTATAAAGATTCTCACTATTGGTGGTGTTCAATGATTGTGGTCACATCAATGTTCGAAACAATCCAGATGATCACATCTGCACATGAAAAGGCTAGATACCTACATGTGATATTATAAAGCCATGACTGCATAATGTTGAGATACATCTATTGGTCCTCTAATTATGCCTGAAATTCCTTTGTGAATTCATCCTTGATTTTCTACCATGTTAGTTTGGATCCCTTCTCAATGAACAACTGAGTGTTCGAGTAAACTAGCACATTAACCGAGACTTGCTCAACTTCTTTCAATGGTTTCCTTTGAGGAAAATCTCTTTGATTCCATTGTGGATGTTACTGTTGAAGAGTTTCTCTACAATTTTTCTACCTATGGGATAGAAAAGACACTGATGGAAAGAAAATGTCAGTTATAAGAAAAAAACCTTCAGGACATGTTCATGTAGCACACTGGGAAAATTAAAGGAAGGATTGTGCAATATTGGGTAGAAAGAGGGTCTGGCTCGCTGGGGAAACTGTACACTGCACAATCATAATAGTCAGTGATGAAGCATGTGGTCTAAAACTTCATAATGCGTAGTTCAACAGTGAACCTGGAGAGACTGTTCATTGCACATTATCCGTGGATAATGTGACTTGATGAGGCTTGGAAATATGCAATGCACGATGAGGGAAACCAGTAATGTGCATTATGCAGTTCCAGAAGGAAAGCTTGGAGCTTGAGCTTCCAGATTACACAATTCCTAGCTAGGAAAAGCAAGTTATGGCCCAAGGGAAGTGTGAAAAACCAGAAGATATGAGAGATGGTGAAGGCATGAGTGAAAATATGACTAAGTTTTGATCAAACAAAGTAAATTGTGGAGAAACTGAATAAACACGATTGGTGGGGAGAGTCAGTGTAATAGTGACTATCAGTGCAAAAATGAAAAAATTGATGTGAAACTTGGGAAAAGCAAACGAAAACTTAAAACAACACTTGTACAAGCTAAATCATTTTAAAAATCCAACATGCATGGAAAGTAACAAGCAAAACAAATCTCATGCAAGACAAAAGGAAAAACGCGATAGAAAACACAACTAAAAGTAATAAATGAAAAACTCAATTGGAAAAGCGACGACGATCGCATCGAAGGTTCCTTGATATCCTCAGGAATGCTAGAGCTCCAAGATAGAGTGTAAGAATGAGCTCTAGGGTCATCAATTAAATATATTTGAGAAATTATGGTTTATGTCGCTTATGCCATAAATCAAGGGAAAAGCAACACTTGGCAAAAGTTTCCAAAAATAGAAAGTGTGCTTCCTTCGGGATGCTGAAAATAGATCCCTATATTTTAGTGATGTTTTTCACTTTTTTTTATTTCCTTCTTTTTCTAGGAGAAATTTCCATGCACCTCACCAGGAAGGATTGCGCAGCTCCAGGGGACTGGCAGCTCCTGAATCAATGCATTGCGTAGTTTCTGAATTAGTGAGTGATTGTACAGTTTCTTAGCTTAATGTTGGGTTGTTTGTCATGGCTACATAGTTTCTGAGCTCAAGGTTGGGTTGGAAGTCATGATTGTACAATTCTTCTCAACAAGGACAAGACTAGCTTCAATAATTGCGTAGTTTGGGAGGCAAGCCCAGAACTACTGTGCAAGAATTAGGCAAGGGTTTAGATGTAAATTAGAGAACTTTTATAAGTGGAAAAGTCAATGAATGCAAGAAAAATTAAACGATAATCATCAATAAAATCATGGATAATTGATAGCAATGCAAGGTATTCTCCCGCAAAGGGAATTTGGGCTCCAAAATATAAGCAATGGAAAATTTTTGGAGGGTGGTTTTAGCCTCTACAACAATGTCCCATCAACCTGAGTGATTTCAATATGTTGTGCTAGAACTTGCAAGTGTGTGGCGAATTTGACATTAATTAGATTTTTCTTGCAACTAGGGAAAATGGCCACAATGATCTTCTACTTCTTAGTACATCCATGAACCTGTAATATGGAGATATCAGTAGAAAATAGCCTTTTATGTTTCTTATTGTCCTTCTTTCGATTATGAGACCATTTTTCCAAGAGGATTTTTTCAATTTCTACACCAAGAAGTGGCCTCACTGAACTGTCAAGTGAGAACCACCTTTTAGCACCTCATCTTTCATGTCAATCCATAGGAAAGATGTCCAAAAATACTAGGATTGAGACTTGCGATATTGTATAAATTTTTCAATAGTACGATCGTCATATTATCCTGTAAACTTCATCTTGCTAGAACCCTTAAAATAGAGTAAGGGTTTTGAATAAAATCACTTACTTTGGAGAATATTTAAAATAGTCATAAATTAGTGAATATAACACAAAATCATTATTATAATCCATTTTCAGAAATGTAATAATCATTCTCAATCTTTCCATTTGATTGAAATCACGATCTAAGAAAATTGGTGTAATGTTCATTTTTAGGAATTTCTGCAATATCTCCAATGAGGATGCTGTATAAGGAAAATAATGAAAAAATAACACAAAATAGGACTTGGATCCTCTAATATATTTTGTATGTAGCTTAAATATGAAATGGAATCAGAAAAAAATCACTCTAGCTACTCTAAAAAGATCTCCCCAACTCATATATGCACAAAAGCACCCCAATCCCACTGCTTCATAAAATAGAAATGTCGGAGACTGCAACAGCGTTATTTTTATTATGGAATATACAGTAAAATATATTTTAATACAGATCTATAGCTTTCATTAATCATGGAATAAAAAATGAGAGGTTAGACCTCTTTTACAAGCACCTCAGAATACCCCGGCAAGGGTTTCCGACAAAATAGCAACATAAAATATAGTTCTGCAGAAAATAACACTGTACCCAACAAATTTGTATTAAGAAATACAAAATATGATCTGAAATGGACAAACAATACAATAATTGGCCCAAGGACTTCCTCAATAGATCTCCCAGAGTGAAATATACTCCTCCTCCTCTGAAACAAGCACAAATGGAAAGATGCAACCCCAGCTACTGCAGCTATTGTAGAAAGAACGCAATCCCTTGGAGTGACTACGCTATCTATGATGGAGAATGGTTCCCCTCAAGATAAATTATGAGAATTGAACTCAGGACCTC
This sequence comes from Pinus albicaulis, assembly GCA_034641835.2. Taxonomy (NCBI): domain Eukaryota; kingdom Viridiplantae; phylum Streptophyta; class Pinopsida; order Pinales; family Pinaceae; genus Pinus; species Pinus albicaulis. Next base: position 603,481,996 of record CM076583.1, read on the forward strand.
CTCCTTAGATCTCCCAATCAACTATACCAATGATGAAGATAGAATTCCCGCATGAGAATCATTTTGCACTAAACAATGCTACAACTCCGGCTAAACAGCTGAAGCTTGCAATCAGTCATAAGACTGAGACAAGATGAATGAATGAATGATCTCTTTGCTGCTATCTCCTCCTTCTTATCCTTGGTGAGCTTTCCCATCCCGAGCCCCACTCATTGGTGATGTGACTTCCTTGAGAAGTCTCCTCCTTCAAAACTACGTTGCCCTAGTAGCTTTCCCTCCTCTTGTGATAGCACTGTTGACTTGGTCAAATATAGCTAGCTCATTGCTTTTCCCCTCTTTCACACCAAAGAGGCTTTATTTTTTCCTCCTAATTCAATCCCTTTTCACACTGGGATATGTTATATTGTCTTCCCTACTTCTTATTTCAAAAATGGAATAGTTATAATATTCCAAGTAGCAGTGGCTAATTGGGAATATTACAGTCCTCCCCGCTCAAAAGTTGCTTGCCCACAAGAAACAATAAAGAAGGATGCTATAAGATCTTCTCTCCCTCCCAAGTGGCATCCTGATCTGGTAAATTCCTCCATCGAATCAGATATTCCTTGATGACTTTGTTTCTCAGTTGACACTCCCTTGTGTCTAAGATTGCTTCTAGCTGCAAGATTAAGTGGCCCTCATCGTCAATAGGGGGGAGATCCATGTTGGCAACTACATTCCTCCCAATGGCCTTCTTGAGGCAAGAGACATGGAAGATATTTTGGATCTTTCTCCCCTTAGGAAGCTCCAACTCATATGCTACCTTACCGATACACTTGACCACCTTTTATGGCCCATAGAAACGTGGTTTGAGCTTCTCAGCTCCCTTCTCCTTGAGTGTGGACTGTTTGTAAGGCTGAAGACGTAGGTAGACAAGATCTCCCACCTCAAACTGTCTCTCTATCTGACCATGGTCTACATACATATTTTTCTGGTTCTGGGCAGTGGCAATGTTGTCTTTGAGTGCCCTGAGTATGTCTTGGTTCTCCTGAATCTAATCCTTTGCCCTTGGAGCTTTACTTGCCCCAAACATAACATCAGCAAATGAGAGTGCTTCATACCCATATAAGGCTCAGAATGGAGTCATGCCAATAGAAGTATGGTGAGTAGTGTTGTAACAATAATCTCCCAAGTGGAGCCAACACAACCAAGCTTTCTGTTGCCTGCCACATAGTTCCTCAAGTAGCCTTCTAGCCACTTGTTCACTATCTCAGTTTTTCCATCAGTTTGGGGATGATAGCTAGTGCTTGGAGTCAAATCAGTCCCTAGTAACTGGAAAAATTCCTGCCAAAAGCCACCCATGAAGTGGCTGCTTTGATCACTCACTATGGTCCTTGGGAGACCATGGAGTCTAAATACATCTCTGAAGAAGAACTCAGCTACTTGTGAAGCAGTATAATGTGCAGAAATGGAAAAGAAATGAGAGTAATTTGTTAGTCTATCAACAACAACAAAGATACAATCCTTATCCTGCACTATTGGTAAGCCGGTGATGAAGTCCATAGAGATACTTTCCCACTTCCCATTCGGAATAGGTAGTGGCTACAAAAATCCAGCAGGGTGAGTGTGTTCTCCCTTATTCTGTTGGAAAATGGGGCATTCACTAACATGATGGAGCACATCCTCCTTGAGACCAATCCATGAGAATCTCTCTCTGATAGATTTGTAAGTCTTCATGAAACCTTGATGCTCGGCAAGTGGTGAATCATGTGATGCCAATAAGATCTTCTCCTTGAGCTTAGAATTCTTAGCCAAGAAGATCCGGTCCCGATAATAGATAACCTCATCCATCACTCTAAACCTCTCATCCGATACCACCCCATCAAGTATCTCACATGAAAAGTCATCTTTGGAATACTCAACTAAGAGTTGAGCCTTCCAATCTGCGTCCATGCCCTTCAAGGACAGCGTTGTAGGCCTCCTGGATAGTGCATCAGCTACTACATTGCTCTTTCCCTTGAAATATTCTATGTCAAAATCATAGGTTTGGATTTCTCACCCACTTTTGTTGTCTCTCCTAGAGTTATCCCTGTTCAAGGAATAATCTAAGACTGCTATGATCATTGTTCACCTTGAACTTATTCCCCACCAAGTATTGCCGGAATTTGGCCAATGCATGCATGATAGCCAACATTTCTTTATCATAGATGGGGTATAGCCTTTCATGAGGGAGCAGCTTAATGCTCTCAAAGGCTATAGGATGCCCACCTTGCATCAAGACTACCCCAATACCTTCACCTGATGCATCACATTCTAGCACAAAAGGTTGAGAAAATTCAGGTAAAACTAAAATAGGACAACTACTTATTACCTCTTGGAGCTTATCAAAAGCCCTCTGTGATGTAGGTGTCCAATGGAAAGCTCCCTTCTTTGTCAAGTCTGTGAGTGGTGCTGCTTGTTGTGAAAATCCTTTCACAAACTTCAGGTAATAAGTGCATATGCCCACTAACCCTCTGAGTTCTGTAACATTCCCGGGTTTAGGCCAATCTCTGATAGCCTGGATCTTCTCCTCGTGTATCCTCACTCCATCCACTCCTATGATGTGCCCCAAATACAACATCTCTGTGAGGCCAAATTCACATTTGGAGAGCTTGGCATAGAATTGCTGCTCCTTGAGGATATGTAAAACTATGTCAATATGCTGCAAGTGCTCCTCCCAAGTGTGGCTGTAGATAAGAATATCATCGAAGAAGACCAATAAAAACTTTCTCAAATGAACACGGAAGATGTGGTTCATGCAATATTGGAAAGTTGCTGGAGCATTAGTCAATCCAAAAGGCATTACCAGAAACTCAAAATGCCCATAGTGACATATGAACGTTGTCTTGGGGATATCTTGCTCCCTCACCTTGATTTGATGATACCCGGACTTTAAATCAATCTTGGAGAAGTATTTAGATCCCCTTAACTCATCCATGAGTTCATCAATCCTGGGTATAGGGTACCTGTTCTTCATAGTCTTCTTGTTCAAGGCCCTATAATCAACGCACATCCTCAATGTGCCATCTTTCTTCTTTACCAAAACCACCGAGGAAGCAAAAGGACTAGTACTAGGGCGGATGTGTCCTATAGCTAGCAGCTCTTGGATATCTCTCTCAATCTCATCCCTATAAGCCTTGGGATGACTATAAGGAGTGGTGATTACTGCTTATGCCCCTTTTTCCAACTCAATGGTGTGTTCAAACCCTCGTTCAAGAGGTCTCCCTGGTGGGATATCTCCAAATACTGTAGAATACCGGTCCAAGAGAGACTAAACATCTGGATGCACTGGTGAATCCTTTCCCTTCACCTCTGATATGTGCAGCTCCACTGCCCATTCAAAATATTCTCTACACAGATCTACCTACATCCTGTGTGATGAAACAACTTGAGGGGGGTATGTATTTATACCCTTGATCCTTTATTGTTGGCCATCCTTCCCTCCTATCCATTCCATCTCCAAGGTTCTCCAGTTAGTGGTAACTCTCCCAAGAGTGATTAAACATTGGACTCCCAATATGACATTGGTGTCTGGAATATCTACCATAAAGAAGTGGTCTGTCAATGTATAGGTCCCCGTAGTAATGGTTAGTGCCGGAACATACTTGGCACATTGCAGGGTCATAGCTCCTGGGACCAAAACTGAAAAATCCCTCAAAATCCTCCATGTGGATCCCTCTCCTGTGTACCAGCTGTGCATCAATAAAATTATGAGTGGCTCCAATATCTATCAATACAAAAACTCTTTGCCCCATGATAGTGCCTCTCACCCTCAAGGTTAGATACTTTGGGACTCCTCTTAACACTGCAATAGCTCTCCCTCTTGGAGCAAAGTCTTCCATGGATTGTACAACGCTGGCATCCTTCTTGGAGAAGGTCTTGACATGATGTGTCCTTCCTTTGACACATTCTCCCTCCAAATCCTGAACATGGATTGTTTCCCTCGTTCTTGAGTGAGTCTCTTGCTGCAAAAAGGTTCTTTCCTTGGGCAAGATGTGTTGTAGATCTCTAGCTTTCTCCACGGCTTCAAGGAGTGTGGTTGGTTTAGTAGATTTTAAGAACTCTTGTAATGGTTCAGCCATCCCATTCACAAACATGCATACCTTCCTTCTCATAGTGAGGTTGGATACCATCACTAAAAGCTGCAAATACTCAGCAATGTAATCCTCAAGATCTCCCTCCTGCTTGAGCTTGGTTATCTTGGCAAAGTGGGCTTCTGGATCCCTTGGATCAAACCTCTCCACTAGCTTCTTGGTGAAAGTTGAGTATGAAGTGATATGATGATGCCCAAGTGTGGTCAGTCCATGAAACCACCAATCTTGAGTTTCCCCTTCTAGGTGCAGCGCAGCTATCTTGATGGCTTCTATCTTAGAAACCTTGTTGAGCTAGAAGTATGTGTCCAGCTTCTCCACCCAACCCTTTGTTGTGCACTTAGATGTCCCATCAAATGTGGGCAAGAAGAACCCTACCATACTGCATTGTAGGGCTGATCCCTGCATCAAGTTCTCCTCCTTTTGATGAGGATTAATCCTCCTCCCATCCTTGATTCGACAAAACTCCTGAAAGCTCAAGTGCTCCTTGAACCTTTGAGACTGGAGTTCATACTCTTCAAAATATTCCCCCAGAGTGTCCTCCTTATCTCCTCCAATTAGAAATGAAGGCATGGTGGAGCATTGTGATGCATCTGAATGCCCCATGCCATTTGCAGTGATGGTGCTTGCCTCAAGGCAAAACCCTAAAGAGTCCTTTTCATGTCTCATCTCCTTGAGATCCCTTGCAATGCTCTGCAGGGTTTGAAGTACTAGATTTGAGATGTCTTCCTTCTCCACGCTAAAGATAAATCTCCCCCCCACAAGCTGAGCCAAGAGCAGAGCTCCGATACCACTGTAATGTTCCTTTTCAAGAATTTCTGCAATATCTCCAATGAGGACACTCTATAAGGCAAATAATAAAAAAATAACATAGACCAAGACTTGGATACTCTAATATATGTTGTACGTAGCTTAAATATGAAATGGAATCAGAAAAAAATCACTCTAGCTACTCTAAACAGATCTCCCCAACTCATATATGCACAAAAGCACCCCAATCCCACTACTTCATAAAATAGAAATGTCGGAGACTACAAAAGCATTATTTTTATTATGGCATATACAAAAAAATATAGTTTAATACAGATCTAGATATTTCATTAAGCATGCAATCAGAAATGAGAGGTTAGACATCTTTTACAAGCACCTCAGAATACCCCGGCAAGGGTTTTCGGCAAAATAGCAACATAAAATGCAGTTCTGCAGAAAATAATGTTGTACCCAGCAACTTTGTATTAATAAAGACCAAATATGATCTAAAATGGACAAAAAATACAATAATTTTCCTAAGGCCTTACTCAATACATCTCTCGGAGTGAAATAGACTCCTCCTCCTCTGAAATAAGCACAAATGGAAAGATGCAACCCCATCTACTACAGAAATACGCAATCCCTTGGAGTGACTGCATTGTCTAGGATGGAGAATTGTTCCCCTCAATATAAATGATGAGAATTGAACTCGGGACCTCCTCCTTAGATCTCCCAAATAGCTATACCAATGATGAAGATATAATTCCTGCATGAGAATCCTTTTGCACTAAACAGTGCTGCAACTCCGGCTAAACAACTGAAGCTTGCAATCAGTCATAAGAATGAGACAAGATGAATGAATGAATGATCTCTTTGCTGCTATCTCCTCCTTATTATCCTTGGTGAGCTTTCCCATCCTGGGCCCCAATCATTGGTGATGTGACTTCCTTGAGAAGTCTCCTCCTTCAAAACTGTGCTGCCCTAGTAGCTTTTCCTCCTCTTGTGACAGCGTTGTTGACTTGGTCAACTATAGCTAGCTCATTGATTTTCCCCTCTTTCACACCAAAGAGGATTTATTTTGTCCTCCTACTTCAATCCCTTTTCACACTGGGATATGTTTTTTTGTCTTCCCTACTTCTTATTTCAAAAATGGAGCAGTTATAATATTCCAAGTAGTAGTGGGTAATTGGGAATATTACAATTGGAAACTTTGATCTCTCTTGCAATTATCTATCCATCACAAAAAAATTTGAAAAGAGAGTTGAGTTTAAATTAGCAATATCTCCCCGTTCAAACTCTAATTCGACCGATTTTTTTTGAAATGGGGTGATTTTTAAATAGGGTCTCAATTCCGCAATTATTTTTCTGAAATTCTGCACAAAGACTACAAAAAAATATTGGAGAACCACCATCCACAAATTGTCGTCAAAATTTTTTTCTATAAAACAATTGATTTTAAATCAATGAGATCTTCCTCATCCAGACTCTGACTTGAAGAATTTGGTTTTTTTGAAATTGGCTATTTTTTCACAACGAAATCATATCTGTAGTTGGTTTTTGAAAATTTTGCAACAAAATTTTCATATCTAATTAGCAAACTCACCACTCAAAAAATTCCTGGAAAAAAAGGAAAAAAGGTATATTTCTCATGGCTTTGCCCATGAAAGAGCTCTGATACCACTTGCAATAGATATGAACTATAAATATATAAAAATGAAAAATATTCACAAAAAATACCAATAATCCCAATACAAATACAAGAACAAAATATAGAATATTTATATATTTATTAATATCAAATCCCTTGAGGTAGGGTAACACCATACAATCACTCTTTAAGGAAGGAGAATACTCCAAAAGCCATATGCTTGTCAATACAATGATACTTTTAATCTATCAAGGGAGAGTCTTTAGCCTCTATATAGGCTTCATACATACAATACTGTGGGTTATTACCATGGGTCTCTTAATACCATACATCTAATACAATGGGCTTATCAAATTATTCCCTAAATACTTGTGGTCTCTTGCATAATGTGGGTTAACTACTTTATTTATTAATTATGGCCCATTTATTTATCATCCTTAAATTATTACATTACATTATTCCCTTGGGTACTGTTGGCTCGAGGGGTCCTGACCCAGGTTCAGAGGTTAAGGTTTTCCAACAAACCCTTATACTACTTTGCCTTTCGGCAGTGACCTGCTTGCGCAAGCCAAAGTCTCACTTGAAGCAGTATGGGAAGATGCTGGAACCAAGTTTCCGCACCCTGAGAGAGAGTAGGTAATTCAAGCAGATCTATGTTCACAGCCTATCGAGTTTTCTTTAGACAGATCTATTTGCAGGATAGTTAACAATATAATTTCAATTTTCATACACAGATCTAGTTATTAACTCTGCATCCACGTGCGTATCAACAGTAATCAGCACATATCATCCTAATGCATGATCAACCTAGTACAGTTATATCATAACATAAATAGATTTGTAGCGTAAATAGATAACCAATAGTATCTGTAACAGATCCAATAGTTCACATCAACAGAAAGACATTAGATCAAATAACACATAAATACTTCAACCATATCTAGATATATTAATATCCAAAACTCAATACAATTCAACACAGCCTGCACACACAACCAGCAGGGTCCGCACACAACAGGACTAAGGATCTCCACGCACACAGGAGGTAGGAGTCCTTACCCTAACGACCAACAAAATATCTAACAATTCGCACTTAGCATCAGACTTAATTATTTCCTACCTTAAGACTAAAAAATGTTCATCTATTTATATCAACTTAGCCTACGCTTCCAATGGTCCACAAACCATGGTTTGCGGACTCTTGGTCTACCCTTGACCCATTACATTTCATTCGGGGCTTTGACCCACCCCAAAACCTATGCGCTAGACTAAATAATATAAAATATACAAAAATATATAAAATTCGCAGCTTTTATGGGACCCTGTTCCAACAGTCCCCTAACACAATCTTGTGACTCATCCCGAGTCACTGTGATGGTGGGGTCTCCACTTGTGCTTGCAGTAGTTTGACTGCCTCGACCAGTGGGGGTAGAACTCCTTCACTCTAGTCAGTAGCATTTTGAGCAATATCCACTAGCTTCTGCGAAGTTGGTCCTTTTGTTGTAGCGATGACGCTCTCCATAGTTTGGTTCAATTGCTTCACAATGACATCAATATCTTGGGCGAGCTTGAGGGATTCATCGGCCCATGGCTTAAGAGGGTCTCGAAGAGTCTTCTTATTCTGGCGAAGTTTGTCGATATCATCCCGAAGGGAATGGCTAGTGCGTAGTCGTGCTAATAGTTGAGCAAGAACTAGAGTAGGCATCGTGGCTTCGATTTGCTCGAATGCTTCTTCCTTTTTTCGCAAGTCCTTGTTGATTTCACGTAGGATCAGTTTGTGTTGTACTTTGGTCCATAACTGCATGGCTGTATCTAGAAATTGGGCACCTTAGGAAATTTTACTGGTAATCACATTTTTGGCTGTTGTAACCAGAGCAGCTCGCTGGGCCCGCACCTCTGGTGGTGTCTCTGGCTGCAACTTGGCCTGCAAATTTGCGATCTGTTATTCCATTTGTGTTTTGACTACCTGGATCTCCGTTCTTGAGGCTTTTAATTCTGCGACCAGTGCCTCAATCTTGGTCTAAGGGGTAGTTGTAGCTGGTATTTCATCGGTAACATCCGCACAGAGTCTACTAATTAAATGTTCCAGCTTTGTCTGCTGCGTGGTGGAAAGGGTGCATACAGCATGGGCTTGAGATACTTCAACAACTTTTTCTTCAATCATTTGCTTGGCTATGTTGAGTTGATGGTGCACTTGGTGATTTCGATGTTGGATTTCTTCAAAGAGCATAGTGTGGAGTAGCTACAATGACTCATGAGGGAGCCGAGCTAGATCTAACTGTTCTCCTACACAAGCATGGACTTGCACACCTAAGTTAGGGGAACTCATTATGAGGGCTGCACCAGACAGTAGACAGGGATAGCTTTCGGCTATAACCACGACTGCACTACTAGTTACATGGTGCAACCTTGCCTGGGTCATGCTAGTCTACAAGGTATCTGCTTGGAGCTGCAAAGCCTGGATCCCTGCCTGAAGTGTATCAACCACGACCTTTTGCTGCTCCTTGAGAGCTAGCCATTTGTATTCTGCCGCTAAGGTGACCCCATCTGCAATCTGCTCCAGATCATCTTTGGTCAGTGTAACTCATGTACCTCATTCTGGATGGATGGCATGTTGTTTCTTGCATGACCCCTTGACAGACTCACTCATCCACTTCGTGCCTCGGGGGGAATTAGTACCTCCCACCTCGTGACGTTCGGTCCCGAGGTCCTGCTGCGCATCCATCTGTGCTAAGGCATCCATACCCTTCCCCGTACTCTTTCAGAGCTGCAAATCCTTCTATGATGCAGCTTCGACACCCTTTCCTGTACTCTGACCGAGCTGCAAACCCTTTTGTGATGCAGCTCCAACATCCTTCCCCGTGCTCTTGCTTGGTCCTCTAGTATCCTTGGTGATGACAGGCAAGATTAATTTCATTGTGCTGGTTCCTTCAGTGCCCTTTGCGCCTGCTTTGAAGCCAAGCTTCCAGTGAGGAGGCCATAGCGTAATTACATTGTCAATTTATTCATCTGCAACCATATAAGGGAGTGAAACCCACGCAGAATACTTGCGGCCTCGAATTTGGACATTGTGCATAGTCACCTAGAATGTAGCGATGATTTTGTATTTATCATAGATAGTTGGTGACAGACGTGGCTGGGAGTTGATAGCTGTTGTGAGCCCACTCTGAAACAAGACCCATAAGTCTTGGTTGTCCTCGATGTGCTGCGCATCCTTAGAGTCCCACAAGTTCGTGTATCGAGCCCCTTCGCACATGTCTTGGGTGACTTCAGGAAGGATTGATTCCTCAGGTGCTTCCCAGGTGACCAACGCAATGAGGAACAACAACCAAAAATAGCAAAAGGCTTGCCCCTGCTCCTGGGATTCTCAGAAATTGGCTAAAAACTCGTCGCACAAGTATTGGGCCCAATTGAAGCAGACCCCTTTCACACATTGGCTTGCCAGCTGAATTACGTATGCAGGGACGGTGGTGACCTGGCATTTTTGCATCATCTTGCATGCCAACAACATGGTACCCAACTACGTACTAGGGTCACTAATGGACTTGATGATGAAACCTCAAGTATTCCACTCCACGTGGTAGGTTTTGCGCACATATTCAACAGTCTCCCCTTCATACTTCTGGCCAATGTGCTCTAGGGGATTTTCCCCTTTCATGGGAAGACCAATAATTTGATGAATGAGTGTAGCATCGATGGGGATTCAATCTTGGATCCAGAGCAAGCCATCATGAACCAGGGCGAGCAACTGATGTTCCAGACGATCCGTGATGTTATAGTGGCCAAAGTGTTGCATCTGTAGTAGGTTCAAGAGCCTAGACCCGGCCAATCCACACACCTAGCACATGGGGATAATCTTTATCCCATCATCTTCCTGAACTCTGTCAAGGTATAACTCGGGTGCCAACTCAGGGAAGGCCTCCAAATTTCCCAAGTCATGGTCATCAAATTTTATCTCCTAGATCCTTCCAAAAGGTTTGCCAATGACAAGGACTTTTCCCGGGGTCAGCAGAATCTGTAGGTAGGTGATCAGGTTGTCGAGGTTCTTCAACGTGCATGTCGAGGGCTTGCATGTCCGAACAAAGGGCGGTAACCAAATGATTGGTGTGGTGGCCTACGATTCTTCCTGAGCAGAGCATGCCTGGGGCGTCGCTCGCGGAGATTTTACATTTCTCAGGGAAGTACAGGGCTTCATCCCAACCCATTTCGCAGGTTTTCCTGTACCTTGAGCTTTTTCATTTCCCTTCTTCTTGGTTGGGCACGGCGTGGAGATAACCTCTTTGGCCTCGGGTTCAATCTCCACTACTCCCTCGTTTCTTGTTTTGCCGAGGTCACTGGTTCTGAGGGCTCAGTAGGATTAGTGGCCATCATTCTGGCACAAAAAAAAAACTTGAGATGGCTACTGTCTGACGGGGAAGCATGCTCAGACATCAACAAAACATAAAAGACAGAATCGTACAAAGCACAAACTTGGAAAGTACAAGCTATTCAAGGTATACAAAAACCTTGTCTGATCTATCCTCCTTGTTTTATAGAATTTTCGATTGACCAACTGTTGGGTAAACTTCACTTGGAACTTACCATCAAGTAAATGGTAAAAAATCTCTAGAAATCGCCTCATTAAATGTCGGCCGCTCACTCCTGCTAATGGTAACTTTTGATTTTTACCGAATTTTATTGTTCCAATGGCTAGTTCTCGCACCTCCTGTGCACCCATCGGATCCATGTGCTCCCAGCGGACCTTCTGTGCTCCCAATGCACCTTTGTGCTTCTAGCGCACTGTCTGTGCTCTGAACATTCTCCTGTGCCTCTCGCGCATCCCTCCAATCATCGAATTCGGTGATCACGCCCTGCGCATATCATGGTACCTTCCATTCTTATTTTCTTTGGTGGGTGTAGCCCAGTTTATACAGCTACTCCAGTCATATAGTAATTTGATCCAATACGGTTTGTGCTAGCTACCATTGACATAGTCGAGAAGCAGATCGTCGTGCAAGGTGGATAATCGAACAACTCTGCCATTTGTGATTTCTTTAATGGCATAGGGCCCTAGCCAGTGATGTCGGAACTTCCCTGGGTGTTTCAAAAACTAGCTATCATACAATATCGTTAGTTCTCACTTTGCAAAGGTCTTTTTTCGAATATGTCGATCATGCCATGCCTTATCCCAAGCCTTCTGAACCTGCTGATGGAAATTAACAATGAAATGATCTTCCTCCAAAGCCATAAGTTATGCTAACCACTCCTCCATGATATCAGGCTTTTCCATATTTGTAAAGGTTGTGATGTGCAGGCTAGGATATATGTATTCCATGGGCATAATGGCCTCCTTGCCATAAAACATCCGAAACGATGTTTTCCCAGTCAACTTCTTACAGGTGGTTCGGTAGGCCCAAATAATAGATGGGATGCGCACTTCCCAGTCACTATGATCAGCATTATAGACCTTGGTCACTGCATGCTCCAAGACTTTATTAAAAGCTTCGACTACCCAATTTTCCTGAGGATGATACGAAGTGCTTTTTGCATGATGGATCCGAAATTCTTTCATCAAGGCCTGTATTGTTTCATTGAAAAAGTGCATACCTCTATCACTCATCAGGATTTTTGGACATCCAAATCTGGTCAGAATTTGCTCAAATATGAAGTGCGCAGTGGTATCCGCAGTGCAACCCTTTACCTCTTGTGCTTCAGCCCACCTAGTTACATAATCCGTAGTAGTTATAATGTAACAGGCATCTGTCTTCTTTCCAGGTGGGTTGATAGGTCCTACAAAATCGATGGCTCATTTTTTGAATGCTTACATGGACATTTGTGGTTGAAGGGGAATTTCATCCCTACGGGATAATCTTCCATTTCGTTGGCATGTATCACAAGCCTTATAATAGTCGTGAGAGTCACTATGCAGGGTAGGCCACCATAATCTAGCCCTTAAGATCTTTTGTGCCATTGCTTTCCCCGCGTAGTGACCTCCTACTACCCCATCGTGGGATTCTGCCAAGATAGCATGTCGTTCATGTTACAAAACGTAGCTTCGTAGCACTTCATCAACTCCCATCTTATATAGATGACCTGCGCCGATGGTAAAATCCATAGCGTGGGTTACCAACTCTTCCTTCTGTTGCACCGAATACTCCGTGGGTGCCATGCCTGTAGTATGGAATTGAATGATGTCAAAAAAATGTGCATCAACTATCTTAATAGCAAACAGCTATGCATCAGGCAATCCTTCATCCAGGTTGGTTGGTTCCTCGCCAGTCTCAATTCAGGACAAATGATCCGGCCCAGCATTCAACTTTCCTGGCTTGAAAATAATCTCAAAGTCATATTCCTGGAATAGCAGTAGCCATCAGCAGATCTTCCCCCCCAACATAGGATTATTCACCAGGTACTTCAAAGTCGAATGATCTGTAAAATTTTTGAAGTGTCCTCCTAATAGAGAGTGCCGATACTTCTGTAAGGCACAAACCATCGTCAATCCCTCCCGTTCCATGGTAGAGTAATTGTGCTCTGCATCAAATAGTTTCCTACTAGAAAATGAAACTGGATGATCAATATCTCTGTCTCTAGGCTGCGTAAGGACCACTCCCAGGGCGATTCCTGATGCATCAACATGAACATGGAACACCTTCACCCAATTGAGAAAAATGAGGATATGCGCAGAGTCCATATTTTCTTTGAGTAGCTCGAAGCTCTTCTAACACTCGTCTAAACAAAAAAATGAAACATCCTTCTTAAGTAGATTTTCTATAGGCATTGTGATCAGTGTGTACCCCTGAATGAACTTCCTGTAGTAGCCTGTGTGTCTGAGGATCGAACACAACTGCTTCTCACTTGTAGGTACTGCCAGATTTATGATCACTGCAACCTTCATGGGGTCAACCATCAACCCCTGTCGGCATACTATATGTCCGAGGAAGATTCCAAAAGGTACACAGAAGATACACTTCTTGATATTCAGGGAAATATGGTTCTTTCTATAGGCATCCAACATCATGCACAGGTTCGAAACGTGCTTCTTTACTAAGCCGAAGACAGTCCAATCATCAAAGTAAACTTCCAAAATTTTGTGGATGAACTCCTTGAATAATGCGACAACTACTCATGAAAAGATAGTAGGGGCATTCTTGAGTCCAGATGGCATCACTGTATATTGGAAGGATCCCCATTCAATGGAAAACGTAGTCTAGCTGTGATCTTCAAGTGCGATTCTGATCTCATGGTACCCTGAGAACCCATCCGTGAATAAGTACGCTTCTTGCCCTCCTATGCTATCAAGGATTTCTTCTGATAATGACATAGGAAAGGGATCATGCACGTAGGCATAATTCAATTTGTGCAAGTCCATGCAAATTCATATCTCTCCCTTTGTCTTTTTCTCCTGAACCACCATTGGGCTTACCGAGTCCGATTGTTCGACTAGTTTGATGATGCCTGTGACGAGCATTTTATCAATTTCTTCCTTAACCTTTTGCTTATAATTAGGGTTTAGCTGATAAGGCCATTGCTTGATAGGGTGCACATCTAGTTTTAGTATAATGCACATGACCCCTAGGTCCCCTGTGATCCCCTTAAGCTTCGAAAAATTCGTCGAGAATAAGTCCTGATATTCTGTGAGTAGTTTGGCAACTTTGCCTACTGTATCATCATCCCAATAATCCCTAATTTTAGCTAGCTTGGGATGCTCTTTCATGCCAATGTTGACTGAACGCAGCTTCAGAGGCTACGTAACATCCAAAGTTTGTAGCAGAGGTCCTGCAACTATGTGCTCTCCCTCTGACTCTAGGATAGAGACATTGCGCAGTTCCTCATCGCATTCTTCTAAGGTTATATTGCGGTAGTTGGAAATATCCTGCATCTGTGTTTCCCATGTTTGTACCCCAAGTGATGCGTAGGGGCATGATTCATAAAAAATGAAGGTATCTATACCCTGCAAAGCTTCGTCAAGAACCTGCATTCCCCCTATCAGCCCAAATGTCCCTACAAATTCATCTTTTAATGTTTCCCAGTGGCAGGTGTGCTAATGTAGCTCCCCATCTAAGTACCATGTGGTGGGAATCGGTCCCAAGGCATGAATAAATAGTTGAACCCATTCTTTTGTAGTCTAGTCACACCATTTTTCCATCCAAGCAAATAGATGCTCGCGCAGGTCTCCAAGGCCAAGGAATGTTTTTACGCGCAAGTGGGTCAGAGGCTCGAATCACAAGATCATCATATCCTAATATTATTCCCAATCCTATAATTTCCCCTTATGCGTATCCCACCACCTCGCAGGTGTTGTGCACATGGCTATAATAAGGGCCCAACGCCTTTGATCTCGCAGAACCTCAACCTCAAAAGTTCGCCAAAAATACCTAATACTATTAGAACCATAAAAGTAGGGAAATTATTTTACCTCAGAGGAGATGCATCGGAAGTCCTTTGTGATCCTAAGACATCGCAGCACAGATACATTATGTAACCGGTTCTTCCAGTTTTATATTTCCCCGTCAGAGTCAGAGAAACACTCGCTATCCTTTTCCCAACAAAGTACACCATTGGCTATGGGATTGATCCAATATTCGTCCTGGGAAGTTAACTTATAAATATGATCCACATCTTCTTCTTCATGCACTAGCTCTATATACTGTTCTCCTTCTGTGGGGTCTAATGGTACTATCACCTGTGTACCTTCATTTTCAAATACCATGCTTCTTTTCTTCAAATTGATGATACCTCCCATATCTATGGCCCATTCCAATCCTAGGAGCACAGGATAGGGGTCCGCATCTTCTACAATCTGAATGACCTCGAAGTCAGCCTAGATCTTTGATAATCTCCCCAACAGTATGATCTTCTGTTGATTGGCCATGTGCAGATGGATTGTGGACCATTCCAACTTGGGTTCTCCCATTTGCTACCAAGTTTTCTTAGGTAGTACGTTCGCATTTGAGCCTAGGTACAGAATAACCTGATCCATCTCATAATCACCAATTTGCATGGTTAACCGCATTTCCCTACCTGTGCGCTTCTTATGCTTGTATAGTTTGTGCACATCCATAACTTCCATGGGTGAGCTTGTTCTTTCTGTTCAGTTGTCTATCAAATCTTGGAGGTTTTCTACGACCCTTTGGTTGCGCAGCAGCTTAATACATGCCTGCAGAAATCTTTTGACCTCATCATCTATTTTGAGGTTCACGGGGGCTTCAGGAGTAGATACCTTAGCTTTAGCAAAGTCTTGGCAAGCTGTGAAAAAGGTTTCATTTTCCTTTTTTAAGTCCAAACCTTCTTGTTTGATGGATGCATTTCAGATAAGAGGCTCCACCTTAGCATTCTCCACGGCTCTCCTGGTGGCCATGTTGTTGCGTGTTATGACATTAACGCTTGGTCCTTCATCTCACCATTCTGCCTTAACCCTTTGTACATTCTGCATAGGTGTCTGCTACTTTTCCTACATCTTGGCTATCAGAATCAGGTAGTATTCAGTCACAAGGTCCAGCTATCTACAATATCTGTAGGATTGACTCGTAGGGTTTGTGCAGTCCCTTGTGAAGTGCCTTATTTCTCGCAGTTATAGGAGATCAATTTTCCTCTCCCCCTACCTATGCTTCCACCTAGCCCCCCTCCCATACCCCTAGCTGGGGAGCCACCCATACCTGAGGGGTACCTTGGTGAGGAAGGGTCTGATTGTACCCTATATAGGTTTCCCCGGTCTATCATCAGATCATAAATTCACCAGCTCTTCTCATCATGTCCTACTGACCGGCAAAAACTGCACCATTTTTGCTTCAGCTTTTGGACATACGCACCTAGACGGGGGAAATGGTTAGTATCGTGCAGGCCGACTATGTGACAATCATCACACCATAGCGCAGGTCCAATTAGTCCTGGGTACAATGGACTGGGTCCCCCCGCCTGTAGGTAGTTTGCCAACAGTGGGCACTAATACTTAGAATGCCCAGATACCCTACATCGTATGCACCATATTTCTGGACTAGCTTCCTTCCCTCGTTCCTTTCGCAGATTCTGAATCTCCATGTGCATCACCCCCAACTGCTCTTGGATTTTCTGTACTCCCAACTTGGTATCATCCCTTGGTGTAGCTTCCAACTTCATAGCAATTTCCAAGGATTTTTCCTACGATTCAATGGCTTGGTGACCCATAGGTATGCGCAGGTGAGGTAGTAACATAGCAATGAACCATTCCTTGTGTTGTCTGTCATCATACATAAATTCCCCTTCTATGATTACCTTCTCCACCCATTGGTGAGCTTCCCATACAGACTCAGAGGGTCCTTTCTTGAAATCTTTTAGATCATTCACTATATGAGAGTAGGACATAGGATTCTTGATCTATTGTTTCAAGGCATTCTTAATCTCTTCAATGGTCGCATTCACATGCTGAGCTATCTATCCCATATACTAGTCCAAGGATCTTCCTTCAAAGGTAAGGGATAGCTGCACCCTTTTCACAGCATTGCTGGCCACGTTCTGCGCAGTCCATACTGATCCTGTGACAAACCAGAAATGGTATGTATCTTCATCCCCTATGCCCTTGAAGGTAGGTAGCTTCATGTGTGAGGCCATCTCATCTTCTGGTGGTGGAGGTACGGGTGAGTTCTTACCCCTATTCTAAGTTGAAGGTGGTGTAGTTGGAGGGCTATGCATAGCCGAATTCCTTACTGGACTGTAGACAAATCTATCTCCTTCTTGATTAGTTCTGTAATATTTTCCACTCCACATCGTACCCTTGCTCTGATCGAATCTCATTCACTTTTTATGCCTACACAGAATGCTATTTTCACACAATAATATCTTAATCAATAATGGTAAGGTTTTCAGTAAATTACCTCGGAAACCCTTGAAGAACCTGTGCTCTGCCTCCGAATAGGACACGAATTGATCGATTGCAAATTCTGTCACAAATCCCCCTAGCACACTGTCCACCCAATGGTCTACTGTGCGGGTGATGGTGTTATCAATCCTTTGTAACTGCTGAATCAACTCTGGAGTCCACTGCGCGACCTGTTCATCCTTCCAACACTTATGGAAATCTACGAGCCTTGCAAGCCACTCCTAAATATTGGTCGCAAATGTCACAAAGAAAATTTCATAGATGTCTATGAAAAGGTATTTATTCTTCCACTTCTCTGTTGTCAAATTTGCGCTGCGATTATTTTTCATTGCAAATTATTGAACTTTCTTTTCAAACCACTCTTCAATTTATTTCTTCTCAGGTCTCCAATGTTCTCTTGGCATTACCTAGTCCCTCTCTCAAAATGCTCCTGGTCCCGAAAATGGAACCATTTGTTGGCTCGAGGGGTCCTAACCCAGGTTTGGAGGTTAAGGTTTGCCAACAAACCCCTATACTACTGGCCCTTTCGACAGTGACCTGCTTGCGCAGGCCAAATTCTCACCTGAAGCAGTATGGGAGGGTGCTAGAACTAGGTTTCTGCACCCTGAGAGAGAGAGTAGGTAAGTCAAGCAGATCTGCGTTCGCAGCCTATCGAGCTCACATCAGACAGATATATTTGCAAGATAGTTAACAGTATAATTGCAATTGTCATGCACATATCTATTTATTAACTCCGCATCCACGTGCGTATCAACAATAATCAACACATATCATCCTAATTCATCATCAACCTATTACAATTATACCATAACATAAATAGATTCACAGCATAAACAGATAAGCAACAGTATCCGTAACAGATCCAATAGTTCGCATCAACAGAAATAAATTAGATAAAATAACACAGAAATACTTCAATTGTATCAACATATATTAGTATCAAAAACTCAATACAATCTGACACAGCCTGTGCACACAGCCAACAGTGTCCGCACATAGAAGGACTGAGGATATCTGTGCACACTTCCAGTAGGAGTCCTTAGCCTAACAACCAAAAACATATCTAACAATTTGCACTTAGCATCAGACTTAATTCTTTCCTTCCTTAAGACTCATAAAATTTCATCTATTTATATTGACTTAGCCTAGCCTAAGACTCAAAAAGGTTCATCTATTTATATCGACTTGGTCTACCCTTGACCCATTACATTGCATTAGAGGCTTTGACCCACCCCAAAACCCCTATGCTAGACTAAATAATATAAAAAATATACAAAATTATACGAAATTCACAAATTTTAGGGGACCCTATTCCAACAGGTACCTCCCTCTGTACCCCATATTATCGCCCCTAGGTATACTACAGTGGGTCCCCTAAATCTAATGAATGACTTTCCGAGCTTGCGTGTCTACCACCTCAACTCGAGCTTACATCATCCTGCTCCCTTTGAAGCATGCTTCACCTTCAAACTTCCTAGAACACAGATCTTCAGACTTACATGCATTGTGGTCCCACACCTATCCACAAAACCCTTGCTCATGATTGGTGCTTTCTCCTACCATGAAAACCCCACCCTATGTCCTCGAAGGAATCTCCACCAATGCTCCTTTATATTTCCTCTCGTTAGAGTCTTGCAGGATGAGTTTTCCTATGGTGACCTCCCACTCTGAACCTATTCCAATGACTGCATCTTTCGCTTGCAACTCCTCATGGGCTTGCATTATCCTAGGAATTCTAATTTGTGCATGACATTTTATGTCTTCTGGGATCCAGCCCTCTGGGCTTATGTCATCCCATATTTATTATGAGCCGTCGATGTTCTCGATCTCAATCTTAACCATTCATTTATGCAGTGCCCACTTTTGGTCATTGGTTACAATTATATGATGATCATTGGGACTAAGGTAAGGGAGAATATTAAATACAGGCATCCATATAAGGTTCCATTCTATGCACTTTATCACATTGTAATGATACGATTTTGTGATATGATATGGTATGGGAAATTATGACAGTGGGTGGTTTATCATCTAGTCAAGCACATCAGAATCCATAGTAAGGGTGGTTTATGATTAGCCCTAACAAGCACCTAGGGTGGGTTATCGACTATGTTAAGCACTCCATGAGTGTTTTATCATCCCACAACAAGTACCTTTCTGCATGTGGTTTATCATGCCTAACAAGCACCCTGAATGGTTTATTAGTTGTGTCAAGCAATCTATAAGTGGTTTATCAACCCACAACAAGCACTTGATCCCATTTCCTCTTGCTCTCTTGGTTACACTTCTTTTTTTTATTGAAATCCCATTCCCTTAGCTCATAGCTTATTTTAAGTTTTCTCATGAGATCCAGCAAGAATATGTCCAACCCCATATTGTTGTGAATTCTCCTTTTTATTATTTCCCTAGGGGTCTCTTCATATTCCTGTTTGACTCTTCCACTTCTTCTATTTTTCATTATTTTCACCTAAAAATTAATTTTAGGTGACAAATAATCCCACATGGGTTTATCATTCCTCTTCCCTCTTATATCATGGATCTATGGCCCCATACTTTAGGCCATTACATTATTACATTACAAAAATAAAGGAAACAAGTACCAGGGTTGTCACAGAATACTTCATGAAAACATCAAGAAGAGCTTACATAAGTGGAATATAAAAGAAAATAAAGAATTTAGGCATGATTTAGAGTTGAAATCAAGGAGATTTATAAATCTAAAAATAGCAACTCAAAATTATTCCTAAGAAGAATTGAACAACTGAGTTGGTGGTTCTTGGCGCAGCAATATGCATATTGTAGTATGCATTAGGGGTGAATTTATCAATCATAAAAAATCACTGAAGGTGATTCATGGTGTTTTGATGTGTGATTGAGGAGATATTTTTGTTTTATAAAAGAGAGTGGGCTTCATGATCTAAGTTTGAAAATATTACGAAAGATGGATCAACATGGAAAGTAAGTTGGAGCTTGCATTTCAGGGGTTGTATCTCCTTCCAGTAGTGGTTGGTAAAAAACTAGAGGTTGGAGCTCCTTTTAGTAGCAACTTATAAATCAGGGCTAGTGAGTCATTTTAGTGGTAGATGATAAATAAGGAATATTATCTCCTTTCAATGGTATCTGATAAATTGGGGAGTGGTAGCTTCCTTTAGGTGGCAATCTTCCTTCAGGTGGAAACCTTAGAAAATTTCAAGTATAATCTTGCAGGAAATGATGCAATAACAAGTTGTATCGTGTCTTTGCAAAGATAATAAAGAATAAAATTGGTGTCTTTACATGGTCCATATGTGTATGTTAATGATAATGTTGTTATGTGTTTCACATGTTGATTTATGATGCTACTTATGTGAATGGGTTTCAAATAGCTTGAAAAGTTTAATTTGTCAATAGCTGTATAATTTGGTCACACTATTGATCCCCCCTTCCCCCCACCCTCGCCCCCCTCAGTAGTGTCTTTGTTTCTAAAAATATTCACTAATGTTTCTATTCCTTCACCTTTTATATTTCATTATATTTTCATTGAAGTTTATACGTGACTCATTTTATATAATTATTAACATATTTAGTGATAATATCACAAAACTTGGTAAGGAAGGAAAGTATTAACAAGGGCACAAGGGTAGTCAACAAAAAGGCTCAAATCCATTACAATAATATATTCATTAACTGCTCAACATGTCACCATTGCAAATTCAACTTTGATAGCAAGGATAATAATAGTTCCTCCCAACCACCCTAGATAGACCCAATTGACTTGAAATTTGAAGAATGTGGGGGTGGGATTTGATCCACTTATGTGTACATAGGTCATGAGACCATTTAATGTAATATATCTATGGGTAACCATAGGTTTGAACACTACCTCAAGGTGATTCCATGGCTTCAGGAAAATCCCTCATGGGAATTGAACCTTTCCCAATGGTGAAAAACTCTTTTCTTTCCACCATTGGATCCAACCATTTTGGGAAATGAAGGAAAATAATATAAAAAAATAGCATATGATATTAACAAATCTATATTTAAAAAAAATCCCTAAAGTTTTCGCAAAGGATAGGAGTATCACTTAAGAGAATAAGGCACACAAAGTGGACCTTGAGATGCTACAACAAATAGACACAATGGTAATAAATAATATATACTTGTAGTTTTTTTTTGGATAAGCTTGTAACACTTTACTTCGATATGCTTTTAAATTGTTATCTTTATCTAATGTAATCTTGTAGCACCATTGAACTACTTTTATGTTCATTTCTTAGACATTGGCGAACTTATCTAGTTTTGTCTTTTCTTATGTGTAGGTGTGAATGGATAAAATAAATTAATAGTTACACATTCTTTGAGTCTAGCCAAAAAGATACACAATTATAGGATATTTTGTGAGTTTAATATAATCACATTTATTATGCTAATATATTGTCTTAATTTATGTGATTATTAAATGTTTTTTTCTCTAATTGCATACAATTAAACAACTATAGTTGTGAGCCCATGGATGCAGAATTAACATATGCCTTGATGACGAGTTATGAAATAATGGTGGAAGATATGTAACGAATGCCAAAGATAATTAATGGTTAAATATGCATTTATTTTTGAACTTATATATAGTTGGTTTTACTCATTCATTATTTGAAATATATTGTATTCTTCTATATTAATGAGGATGAGAATGGCTTAGAGGAATTGAAGGGTGTTGATAATTATTTAATTTAAATTATATTTAATATATCTTAATGTGTTTGAAATTTTTATTTCAATAAACTCAAGTTCTTTTATTATGTTTTTATAAAATCAAGATGAGGAGGATTTAAAAGATGAAAAGGGAACTAACAACAATCAATCTAATTTTGACAACAATTCATTTCACTCCTTATATGTGTAAATATTGTTCAAACAATGTTATATATATATATAGTTCACATTTACTTAGCATGATAATTAACTCTTATTTGTCACTGATTGAAAAACGTGGCAAAAGTGTCAACAAAAGGAAAATAAGAACTCAGGAGATTAGGTTCCATGCAGAAGAAGAAGATTCAAGGAGCAACATGGATGTGATTGGTGCATGTATTTAGGAACCCTTTCTAGTGCAGTAGATCATGTTAGATGTAGTTGGAACCAACCTAATTTGGAATATCTCTGAAATATCTTTCCAATGGTATGTGAAAGTCTTAAATTGGCCTCCTGGATTTAAAGTTAGATCCATTCAAAACATTATATATGCAAGTAGGTAAGTAGATCATGTTAGATCCAGTTGGAAGATCATGTTAGATCTAGTTGGAACCAACCTAATTTGGAATATCTCTGAAATATCTTTCAAATGGTATGTGAAAGTCTTAAATTGGCCTCCTGGATTGAAAGATAGATCCATTCAAAGTTGTTATATATGCAAGTAGGTAATTCAATCCTATATGAAAGTAGTCAAATTCTATCAATGACTTCAAAATGTACATCATATCTTTATGTGGGATCATAACAATTTCCAAGATTCAATAAAATTTTCATTGGGCTCTCTCTAAGAATAACATGAATCACGATCTATAACTCCAATTTCTTTATGCATCCTATTGTTATCTACATATTTTTTTTTGTTTATCCCATTCTTATTGCAAATTATAATTGAGCAACAAAGTACGAATTCAGTAAAATATAGTAAAAATATTTAACCAGAGTGGTTGTAGGATGGAATTTACAATCACGGTGTGTGAAAAGACTTTTAATTGAGCTTTAAACGCTGCATGAAAATGAAAATGTGGCCCTTTCCCCCCTTTATGCTTCCTTTGAACCGTTTGAAGACACCTATCTTCATTTTATTAGGAAATAACTTATTTATTGTCTGATAGTATTGTGATGTGGGATGGGTTTCGTGCATACATCATGAAGGTGGAATTGGTTTGGATGTATCTATCTCTCAATCCTGTATGCAAGTAGTCACATTCTATATAGGATTGCATATAGGAGGGAGGTTTATCTTTGGATGTCTTGTGATATTCCTAATAATCAAGGCATACTTTGATGATGGAATATCTCTTTTGGTTGAGGACGTGATTGAATGACTCATAAATTTAAGGAGATTCAAGTTATGATTGATATGTTGTGAGGTATTTTATAATTATATTTCTAAAAATAATAATTTCTTCTTCCATTTTTTCAAAGTGTTCTTCCTTTTTCTGTTAATTGTTTTGACATAGTCTTATTTATCCTCTTAGTTTTTTATAGTTAAATTCTTGCGGAGATGACAAGATATACATCACAATATTTATATTTATATCCTTTTAGTTATTCTTCTAGTTGATCTACCTTCTTTCTTATAGGTCTTAATTATTCCAAGGGACTTATGATTTTTCCTTCAAAGTCTACTTCTGCTTCAATCTCTTCTTCCACTATGAACAATATCTCTCCTTTTCATCATTAGACATTATTTCATTTCTTTCATAATCACTTTCTTCTCTGGAGTACAAATTTCTGCTTTTGGAATTTTGTCTTCTCTTTTTATCAAAATATTTGAATTTTACTTCATCATCACTATCATTTACTTTTGGATAAAGACATTTATAAGCATAGTTTCCTATTATTGAACATTCAAAACATTTAAATTAAATCTTACTCTTAAATTTATAGTTCTATTATTTAGCTTTCTTATAACTTTGGCTTCCTCTTCATTTGATTCATAACTGGAGTATTCTTGAATTCCACACTTGCTTCTTTCCTTGGCTACACTGAATGAAACTTCTTTGTATCCTATCTTTTTCTTTTCTATCCTTATTTCATATGCACTAAGAGTTCCATGAAGGGTGTCCATGTTCAAAATTTTAATTTCAAATCACTTCTCAAAGGATGAGACTTTAGGATTAATGTAATGTTCCAAAATTTTAGCCTCAAAGCTAAATGGAAAATTAGAGTTAGCATCAGCTTAGCCAGTGAATAAATGGGTATAAAAGCTCATAAGTCTCCTAAGGAGGATAAAAACACTCCAAATGTGAAAGGGGACACTCTTTCTAGCTTAATAAAACACCTCCATGTGTGAACAGGGATAATATCGAGTTGATTCAGTCTACTTTGACTAAGTCAACATCGTAGTTGTGGAGGAGGAGGAATCCAAGGAGGAATAATGCAGTTTTGGAGGGAGATGTATCTTTGGATAGAGATGACATAATTGAGTGGGGCCAAGGGAAAGAAAACTCATATTTTATATAAGGAAGAGGATGGTAGCATTGTTATTCATGTCTTAGATTATTATTCATGTTTGCTCAGACTTTTGCTTCCTCTTGCTGTTTAGCACCAGGTGTTCCCGAGCAGGAATCCCACCTCTTTCCTTTGAGGAGCCTCATTGTGAGAGTTTGTATTCATCATTCCACATCAGGTTTTCAGGCCAAGCTTCAGCCAACTTCATCAGTGCAGTTTTGCCGGAGATTTTGCAGTGTTGTTGGGTGCAGTAGTGGAAGGGATTGGAATCCCGGTTTCTGAGCTAGTTTCTCAGTGGAGGAAGGTTTCCTTCACTTGAGGGACCTTTTTGGAAAGATCCAAAGCTGATTTCAGATCTGTGGTATGAGACCAAACATTTCCCATACATTCCCAATGTTGTTCCAGCCAGGGAATGCATTATTTTGGAGGTAGTACTCAGCGCAGGGTTTGGTGGCTCCGTTGTAGTGTTTCCTTGTGATTGAGAGGTTCATCCTTTCATGGGAGGAAGCCCTTGAGGGATCTACATAAGATCAGAAATATTTCAGCCTTCTACACTCATGTGATTTAGTGCTATAGTGATGATTCAGTAACTTTCAGAATATCACATTTTATATGTAGAGTGTTTGATAAGAAACCCTTGTTGGGTTATCTTGTATTTTGTATAAAAGAGACTAGATCTCATTTCCTCGGCATATTGTCTAATATAATTGCATATCTATTTGTCTCTATCATTTTTTATGTGTAAACCCTCTCTTAGACTGCGTATTCCCTTTTATTCAGTATTTCTTATATTGCAGTGTTTGGGGTTTTAGCACTTTTTGGCAATCCTAGGTGTGGGAGATTTGTTTAACCCACCTAGTTTGCTTTGTTTTAGCCCTATTATTGGATTTAGGTTGTATATTGACTGATCTATGGAATAAAAGAGTAAATTTCACTGTTTTATTGCATATGTTGCTGGAATTGCGTTTTTTGTGCATGATTCATGAGTTGTCCCGATTTTGGGATATTACAGTGGTATCAAAGCTGCTTTCTTGGCACAACTTGTGGATATCAGGCCATTAAATTTTAGAGGAAGGAGAGATGGATAAAAATTAGAAAGCTTCAGTATGTGAAGGAAGGAGGGAAGACAAGCTTACAAATCTTCTTCCAAAATCTATGTAGAGCTTTCGAGGAGAGCTGAAGAAAATGAGATTGGAGATGGGATATCCAAAGGAAGTTAGATCTAGAGCAGAATCTAGATTTTCACATGGTGAGTGTGAGCATGTAGCTACAAACCATGATGCACAACGTAGTCAAGTGCCCAGATCTATCTTGAGATGGATGGGAGGAGGAATAATGCCTAAGAGGAGAACTCTTAGTGATTTGTTGCAGGAGTATGAATCTCAAACTGAGAGGTCTAGAGATCATGTTGATTTCCAAGATTTTTTCAAGATCTGAGTGGAGAAGAGCAAGCAACAGGATGCATATATATTTCTTATATCTACTTTTTTCGGATCACCTACATGTTCAGCTGGAGCTTGGGTGAAGGAGCTAGACTCCTATTTGCAGCTGCACCATATTTCTGAAGATGAAGCCATCAGAGTTGCAGCGCTGCATTTCAGAGGTAAGGCTCATGCATGGTGGATTTTTGAATCTTGTTCCTTCAATAATTCCAAAACTTTCTCTTATGCAAGATTCATAAAAACATTGATGGAAAGGTTTGGTGAAAAACTTCCTAAGAAACATGAGCAAGGAAAACTTGAGGAAAAAAAAAACCTTGCATGTGATGGAGGGAACTCCATTTCAGAAAACCATGGGTGGAGCTGACATCTTGCATTACACATTGCCGAAAGTAAGACCTCCAGTTCATATTCTTGAACAAGAGAGCATGGGGATCTCCTTTTTACAGGAGGATCCAATTTTTGAGATGTTGTCCATACACATTGAGGAAGATGAGGGCAAAAACGCTGTCACATATAGAACACATCCAGTGCCTCATGCAGGGGGAGGAGGAGCACGTGATCCAACAAGAGGGATTCTTGTATCCTTGCAAGAAGTTCCCCAGGATCTCATACATGGAGGTCCAAGCACAATCAGTGAGCAACATGATTGTGAAGCATTGCAGCTGGAAGGAGGAGGTAGGGAGGAAGAGCAGCATAAGTTGATGAGAAGCACACAACCTTATCTATTTCATAAAGCTAATGCAAGGAAGAGGTAGACTGATTTACACAGTGAGGGTAGGGGCAAGGTTGCCCAATTATATGTGCAGTCTACTCTTGACAATGATGTCTCACTACATGGAGGCATTCCACCCGGGAGGCCACCTGATCTGGAGCAGATGGAAGACATCTTGTCTTTGGATTCACCACTCTGTGATTTTAGAGAGGTGAAGAGTTTGGAGGAAGAATTTTTCATGGGGGATGTCAAAGTAGTAGGCAACAACATGAGGAGAGCTTCACATGCCAGATCACCAGCGTTATCTCTTAGGAGGATTGATCCTTATTGGAGATCTCAGCTCTTGGTAGAGTACTCCAAGGATCTTGGTGCATGCATGATTCTTGAAGACCTAGATGGATATGATAGATACATGGTGGATGATGTGGTCTCCTACTCCTATGGCAGGATCTTCTTGACTAGATCTTCTAGTCTCAAGGAGAAGTTTCTACATGCAGCACATAAGGATTTCTCTTCTATGCACCTTGATGCATATTCCCATTTGATGGAGGAGTTCACTGGGGAGGGAATCCAACATAACATATATCAGCATATGGAGAGATGCATAGCCTAGATGGTGATGAAGAGGAGGTCACAACCACTTCCCTACTCCTTGGAGGTGAGGGAGAGTTTCCAGTTGAGTGTAATGTCCCAAATTTTTCCTTCAATAAATTAGAACATTAGATTTTGCTAATTTCACATATAAGTTGAATAAATGGGTAAGGAGGCCTAATTAAAGTTAAAAAATGGATAAAATCCCTCTATTATGAAAGGGGATAAGCCTTGGAACTAGATTTCACACCCTCATGTGTGAAAGGGGACATTTTGCAAAGAATCTTGGTTAAGTTTTACCAAGTCAAACAACGTTGGGTATGAGGTGGAAAGCACTACATGGAACAGTGCAGAGATAGAGGATGGAATATTCCTTTATGGAGGAAACCCTAATGGATGGGGCCCATGGAGAGAGAGCCTTCAATTACTATATATGGAGAGGAGGAGAGCCATTGTGAGGCATGCTTGTATTATTCATTTCATGTTTATTTAGACATTGTGCATTCTTTGTTGTTTAGCAAGAATTGTCGGGGAATTCCTGTTTAGGATACCTTTTCCTTTCTTGAGGGTCTCTTGAAGGAGTTGTATTGATTTGTATCACATTTAGGCTTGAGGCCAAGCATCCTCCTCCAGGGCAGCATTATTGCTGCAGCAACATAACTCTATGTTGTAGGGTGTTGCAGTGAGAAGTTACAACACCTCTTCCATTGCTTGTTTTCCAGAGGGAGACTCTTATTTTCCTTTGGAGGATTATTTTGGAATAATTGGAGCTTATTTTCAGATCTTGGCACTTGTCCAACTCATTCTATTCCACCTACAGTGCAGTTACCCTCTTAGACTGCATTATTTTCTCAAAGCACTTGCAGTGAGGGCTTGCAGTGTTGTTTGGAGGGTGAGATCTCAAGTGTAAGGATCAGCCTTACACTTTGGAGATCCATTGGAGAATTTATACATCATATTTCTCATCATCTTCAGCCTTCTCTATTGTGTTCCATATTTGAGTTGTTGCAGCTACCCAGCATCTCCGACATTTTTTCCATTTTGTGTATTTCAGCCAATCCCTTGGGGGATTGATGTTTTATTGCTTCTAAGGCTTAGAGCTTTGCTACCCTATTGTATTTGAGCTATATAATTTCCATATCCATGTATTGAAATTGCATTGCAATAGTACGCCATAATAGACTGTGCTGCCATAGATAAGGGTTTCATATATGCAACTGTGTTTCTTCATTTCTATGTACATGTATTGTTGAGGCTTGCATTGCCTTTCTTGAGAGGTTTTTTCCTCAAGAACTTGTACTCTCCTTGCTGCTATAACATTATTCATTGGCTATCTAAATCTTCTTGTCTCACAGCTCATAAAATAGCATTGTCTTTCCATTTCATGTGCTTACATTTGTTGCAGTCCCTCACTGGGCACCTTCTGAGGATATCTAGTAGTGGGAGATCTGTTTAAACACTCTAGAAGGATTTCTTTGGTCCCAAATCTTGGATTTCAGTCTTAGATGTATTGATCTAAGGGATCTAGGTCTTGGTATCAAATCCTGCTACCTCAATTTCTGTAAAATGCATTTTCCAGCCATGGATAGCTAAATGTTCCAATTTGGGAACATTATAGTGGTATCAGGGAAAATTTCTTGGCTTAGCCTGTGAGTCTAAGCCGAAGAATATCAGAATGTTCAATAAGATGAGTTTATTCTCATCTATTTTTAGATCCAGAGGAGACTTCTCCAAGGAGGTCAATAAGATTGAAGAAGAAGAAGAGGAAGGACCATGCACTTCCTATTCTCATCCAGAAGAAGACATTGAGCATGGAAGACACTTGGATCATAAAATTCTAAGTGATTACCTTGTTGAGTATAGATATCAACCTAGAGGCTTCAAGAAGGCTCTATATTTTCCTCATTTCATCTAGTTGAAGGAAGAGAAGAGACCATGTAGCAGAAAAGAAATCAAAGGCATTAGATTTCTGTTGTCTACCTTTGATGAGTCATCTACTGCAAGAGCTTGGGTGAAAGATTTGGTAGCATTTTTATTTCTACATCCTGTAGTAGAGAAAGAAGTTGTTGAAATCTCAGTGCTTCACTTGGAGGGTGAAGCCTATGATTGGTGGAGTAGCCACTTGAGCCATGCAAGGGAGAGAACTTTTGAAAAGTTCATCCAAGGATTGGTAAAAACCTTTGATGATGAAAGGGCAAAGGAAGGGGAGACCACACCACCACTTGAGGAGCCTTGTGATAACTTTTTCACACTCATAGAGGAGCAGCCACATGCATCAATGGTTGGAGCAGCCAACGCTTTGGAGCAGAGAACTCTTGTAGCCCTACAAGAAGTTCCAAATGCACATCAAGGTATGAAAGGATTTCCACATTCTATTGTTACAACAAATTCTCTTGATCAATGTGGATATTTACTTTTGCATGACCAGGGTTCAAATCCCATTACTACCATAGAGCAGCTTGGTTGCACTATGCTGTGCAGCATGAAAAATTTCAAGGAGAAAATAGACCATCATCTTCATGAGCCTTTGCTAGATTGCATATCACATTGGAGGTTGGGGTTTGAAGCCTTGAAGGATGATAGTAGACATCTTGCAGTGAGAAACCCTTTCTCCCTTCAAGATGACACTTTCTCAATGAGCTCCTCTCATCTTAAAGAGGACTTCTACTTTCAGATCCAACACCTCATTTGTTTTGGAGAATTATTGTTGAGAGGAAGGTCTCAAGGAGAGAACTCATCAGAGGTGCACTTCAACACACCATGGAGTGCAAATATTTTCTTCCTTTCTCACAAGAGAAGATAGAAGATGGAGGACATATTAGGATGGATAACATCTCTCATGCTTGTGCTGGACATTTCTTGAGCCATACACATCATTATGGGAGGTTTTTTCCTACCACCTATTTGGGTCTCCTTGATCCTCGAGAAGATTGCATTTCAAAATCCATTGAAGTGCAAAGACAAGAGTTTTATTTGGAAGGATGGTAGCCCTCATGGGAGGAGTACCAATATTAAGAGAAGAAGGAAGCATCCACAAGTGGGTGAGTGGATGTGGTTGATGAGCAAGGGGTTGGGAGACTACTTGCAAATTTATGATACCAGGCAGCAGGAGGCTTGGCTGTGCTAGTTACTCTTGAAAGAGTTTGGCCATCACTTGGAAAACACTCTTCCTAAGAGTAGGAGGATGGAAAATTGCATCATTGAGAAACATAGAGTATGGATGCATGGTGTTGATGTGATACTCATATCATTCATTGTGTCTTAATCACATGATTTGTATGATGGAAGTATGGGGAGACAACAAAATGTTTTGTTGCTTTGCTTTTTCTTGGGAGAGCAAGAGCAGATTTGCTCTCACATTTTGCATGATGTTGCAGGAGGAGGAGATGGAATTATCTCCTTGGCTTTTGATGATAGAGAGGTACTTCCACTTTGGGAGGAGCTCATTATGTATTTTATCATTATGGGAGACATCTTTGACAAGAAGCATGTCAAAGAATGGAGCTATGAGTTGGCCAGAGATCAATTGTAGAGGCCAACAGCGCTGTCACTTGAGAGCTTGGGGTTATTGATGGAGTTTTTCCAGGATCACTTCACACTTGATGCACTTAGAGGACAAGGAGGGGGTGAGATTTATGGAGTAGTGGATGGAGACATCTATTACATTGGTATGACCTCACTTGTTATGATCTTCTTGACTTGGATTTCCAAGTATAAGGAGGGTGATCTTTATGAAACATATGGTTCAATTCTCTTCTTGGGAATGTACCATACTAATATGGAGGGATCATTCATATCCACATGCATCATTTTTCTCTCAACATATGGTAATAATGTTGTTTGTACATCCATGGATTATCTAACACATCATGCTCTTACCATTCATATTCAGTGCATTGCTCCACAAGAGGGCAAGTTCTTCATTGAGCTCCATGGACAAAATTGGACCAACTTGTATGATGGGGACATCCATATTTTATATGGCCTTGGGAAATTGTTTTCTTTCATGTATGATCAGTTGATGTACTCAGCCATTTACTATTCCTTAGTAGATGTGATGAATTGTATATGTTACTTGCCATACTATTTTCTGAAGTTGCAGTGGATGAAACTGAGTTGTATCCTTGTCAGACATTGTTTGTATCATGTATCATCATGTATAACATTTAGAAAAATTCTCATTGGGATGTTATATGATGATCATGTCCTATTCATCATGAATGGATTTTTTGGGCTAGCTTGTTCTTCATTGTTGGAGGAGAACTATTTGGAGTTTTGTTCTTCACATTGCCATTTGAGGGCAATAATTTTGCAGCCCAGGATCAACACACACTCTACACTTATCATAAGTGGAGAGAAGAACAGCATGGGGTAAGCTATGATGTTTTCCAAGTTCATATTTTCAGTCCACCTTCATTACCGGAGCTTGAGGTGGAAAGAGATTTTCAGGAGTTGCGTTATTGGAAGGTGGCTCATTTTGTTTGGATGATTTCTTGGAGATGGAGGATCCACATGGGGAAGATGTTCCTCATCACATTTCAGACTTCATGCCTTGAGTGGAGACCTTCCAGTTCTATCCTTGCATTTTCTTGGGGACAAGAAACATTTGGGAGGGGAGGACTGTAATATTCCAAAATTTTCCTTCAATAAATTGGAACATTAGATTTTTCTAATTTCAATTAGAAGTTGAATAAATGGGTAAGTAGGCCCAATGAAAATAAAAACATGGATAAAATCCCTCTAGTGTGAAATGGGATCAGCCTTGGAACTATATTTCACACCCTCATGTGTGAAAGGGGACATTTTGCAAAGAAGCTTGGTTAAGTTTGACCAAGTCAAACAGCGTTGGGTATGAGGTGGAAAGCACTACATGGGATAGTGCAGAAATAGAGGAGGGAATATTCCTTTATGGAGGAGACCTTAATGGATGGGGCCCATGGAGAGAGATCCTTCACTTACTATATATGGAGAGGAGGAGAGCCATTGTGAGGCATGCTTGTATTATTCATTTCATGTCTATTCAGACATTATGCATTCTTTGTTGTTTAGAAAGAATTGCTAGGGAATTCCTGTTTAGGATTCCTTCTCCTTTCTTGAGGGTCTCTTGAAGGATTTGTACTGATTTGTATCACATTTAGGCTTGAGGCCAAGCATCCTCCTCCAGGACAATGTTATTTCTACAACAACATAACTCTGTGTTGTAGGGTGTTGCAGTGAGAAGTTACAACACCTCTTCCATTGCTTGTTTTTCAAAGGGAGACTCTTCTTTTCCTTTGGAGGATTAGTTTGGAAGAATTGGAGCTTATTTGTAGATCTTGTCACTTTTCCAACTCAGTATATTCCACCTACGGTGCAGTTACCCTCTTAGACTACATTATTTTCTCAGAGCACTTGCAGTGAGGGCTTGCAGTTTTGTTTGGAGGGTGAGATCTTAAGTGTAAGGATCAGCCTTCCACTTTAGAGATCCATTGGAGAAGGTCTACATCAGATTGCTCATCATCTTTAGCCTTCTCTATTGTGTTCCATATTTGAGTTGCTGCAACTACCTAGCAACTCTGACATTTTTTCCATTTTGTGTATTTTAGCCAATCACTTGGAGGATTGATGTTTTATTGCTTCTAAGGGTTAGAGATTTGCTCCCCTATTTTATTTTAGATATATCATTGCCATATCCATGTATTGAAATTGCATTGTAGCAGTACTCCATAATAGACTGCATTGCCATAGCCAAGGGTTTCATATATGCAGCTGTGTTTCTTCATTTCTATGTACATGTATTGTTGAGGCTTGCATTGCCTTTCTTGAGAGGTTGTTTCCTCAAGAAATTGTACTGTTCTTGCTGCTATAACATTATTAATTGGCTATCTACATATTCTTGTCTCACAACTCATAAAATAATGTTGTCTTTCCATTTCATGTGCTTACATTTGTTGCAGTCCCTCACCGGGCACCTTATGAGGATATCTAGTAGTTAGAGATCTGTTTAACCACTCTAGAAGGATTTCTTTGGTCCCAACTCTTGGATTTTGGTCTTAGATGTATTTATCTAAGGGATCCAGGTCTTGATATCAAATCTTGTTGCCTCCATTTCTGGAAAATGTGTTTTCCATCCATGGATAGCTATTTGTTCTGATTTGGGAACATTACATTCAGCCATTTCAGCTCAAGATCTCAAGTGCATGATGGAGGAGGTAGAATTTCATATTTTGTATTGTACCTCTTTTCCTTATTTGAGCAGCATGAGATAACAAGAAGAATTATCTCTTCTTGTATATTTTATGATGATTTACTTGCAACTACTTGTAGCATTGATTTTGGCAATCTTTTTGATGGTTTGTGGGGGAAGCCACATGATTCTTGGTGTGCACCATTGACACCATATTGTAACTCCATGTTTTCATCTTATGAGATGAATGTGGCAGCAAAAAATTGGTTAGTAAAGCACTTGTTAATTCTTATTTTGATGCAGGCAAAGGATGCACTACGCTGGTTCCATGAGTGGGACTATGATTCACTCTCCGGTTGTCATTTGGAAACTTGTTCTCATTGTACTTTGCTTCCATACATTTCTAATATGTTTTTGTTCAAGGAAATATTTGTATGGAGAGTGAAAACAATTGGATGGCATGGCACCCATATGCTAGAGCAACAGAATAATTTTTTGTATGGGGCATCATACAAGTTGACCATCATGATCTTACTTCATGGCTTGTATGAGGGAGAGATGAGGCAACAACAAAAGTTGTTAATGCTGTGGTTACACTTGGGAAAGTATGGGAAAAATTCTTCCCATAATTTTCATGAGATTTCGAAAGAGAAGGAAGGCACATTCATGGTGCAAGGAGGCTACCCTTCAGCATTAGAGGATTATGAGAGGCTTCCATGTCGGAAGAATATCTTCTCACATAGCAGCATGATGGTGGATGGCTTTGGCATGTGGAATTTCAAAGGAAGAAGTCATTAAGTGACAAGGGCCTTGTTACTAAGGCCTACAACGCTATCACTTGAGAGCATGTTTCTATTGATGGAGTGTTCCAAAGGGAGTATGCACCCTCTCCTCTTGCATATTTTTATGAGGGGATCCTCATGGGAAGACTCACTCTTGGACCTCACCTTCAGCTAATACATGATGCATGGTAAGAAATAAATTTATGTGCTTGTTGATTACTCTATTGAGTATTTTTACTTCCTCACCATATGTAAACAGTGCATTGCTCCACATGAGAGCAAGCTTATTTGTGGGTTTCATGGTCACTTTAGGGACAAATATTGAAATATTGATAACCCATGTCTACATGACTTTAGGCAAGTGTTGTATTGCTTTGATTTTACACAACTGGTATATATTGCAGCTTACTACTTTATAGTAGATGGGCTAACATGCATAGCTAAAAATTCTTTGAAGAACAACTTGCCACTTGATGCTCTGAAACAGTAGTTGAAAAGACTGCGCTGCATCCACCAGAGAGACAATATGTATTATCCAAACTTGCACATAACCTTTAGCAATTTTCTGATTTGGATGCCATGTGGTGATGATGTGCCATTCATCTCGTATGGAACGGTTTGGGTTGACATAACTCATGAACTTGGAGGAAGGGTCCTTGGAGACTCAACCTTCTTCTTTCCATTGGAGGGAAATCATGTTGCATCCCAATATCAGCATACTGTCTACACTTATCATCATTGGAGAGGAGGACAGTGTGGGATAGGCCCTCTTGCCTACCATGTTCATTTATTCAGCCCACCTACATTTCCAGAGCACAAGGTGGAGGAGATTTTTCATGAGTTACCATATTGGAGGGTGACTCACTTCATTTGGATGATAGCATGGGTGAGGGAGGCACTCATTCACCATGATGATCATCACTCCTACTTTGGGGAGGCCATGAGACAGCAAGCAAGTTTCCATTCACACTTTCCACCTTTGACTGATGTCGACCATTTGGTTTTGCACACTTGGGAGGAAACATTAGATTACAGTTTATTTGCAGATTCTCTTGATGCACTGATGGAGGCTATTGATGGGAGGCCACATGAGGAGGAGGGGAGGATCTTTGCTCTCCTTATACAGTTTCTTGAGGTCAAGCAAAGATTTTGGAGGGGAGGACTGTAATGTTCCAAAATTTTAGCCTCAAAGCTAAATGGAACATTAGAGTTAGTAGCAGCTTTAGCCAGTGAATAAATGGGCAGAAAAGCCCATAAGTCTCCTAAGGAGGATAAAAACACTCCAAATATGAAAGGGGACACTCTTTATAGCTTAATAAAACACCCCCACGTGTGAACAGGAATAATATTGAGCTGATTCAGTCTACTTTGACTAATTCAACAACGCAGTTGTGGAGGAGGAGGAATAGCACAGTTTTGGAGGGAGATGTATCTTTGGATAGAGATGACCTAATTGAGTGGGGACAAGGGAAATAAAACTCATATTTTATATAAGGAAGAGGATGGAAGCATTTTTATTCATGTCTTAGATTATTGTTCATGTCTGCTCAGACTTTTTCTTCCTCTTGTTGTTTAGCAGGGTAGCAGTGTTGTTTAGCATCGGGTGTTCCCAAGCGGGAATCCCACCTCTTTCCTTTGAGGAGCCTCATTGGGAGAGTTTTTATTCATCATTCCACATCAAGTTTTTAGGCCAAGCTTTAGCGAACTTCATCAGCATATTTTTGTTGGAGATTATGCAGTGTTGTTGGGTGCAGTATTGGAAGGGATTGGAATCCCAGTTTCTGAGCTAGTTTCTCAGTGGAGGAAGGTTTCCTTCACTTGAGGGACCTGTTTGGAAAGATCCAAAGCTGAATTCAGATCTGTGGTATGAGACCACACATTTCCCATACATTCCCAACATTGTTCCAGCTAGGGAATGCGTTATTTTGGAGGCAGTACTCAGTGTAGGGTTTGGTGGCTCTATTGCAGTGTTTCCTTGTGATTGAGAGGTTAATCCTTTCATGGGAGGAAGCCCTTGAGGGATCTACATTAGATCAGACATATTTTAGCCTTCTAAACTCATGTTCTTTAGTTTTTCAGTGATGATTCAATAACTTTCTGAATATCACATTTTGTATGTAGAGTGTTTGACAAGAAACCCTTGCTGGGTTACCTTGTATTTTGTATAAAAGAGACTAGATCTCATTTCTTGCGCATATTGTCTAATATAATTGTAGATATATTTGTCTCTTTAATTTTTTATGTGTAAACCCTCTCTTAGAATACGCATTTCCTTTTATGCAGTATTTTTTGTGTTGCAGTGTTTGGGGTTTTAGCACTTTTTGGCAATCCTAGGTGTGGGAGATCTGTTTAACCCACCTATTTTGATTTTTTTAAGCTCCATTCTTATATTTAGGTTGTATATTGACTGATATATGGAATCCAAGAGTCCATTTCACTGTTTTATTTCATATGTTGCTGGAATTGCGTTTTTTATGCATGATTCATGAGTTGTCCCGATTTCGGGATATTACAATTAAACTTTGAGGGAAGAGATCTTAATATTTTATGAAAATTATTAGCTTCCTTGACTATTTCATTGAGACCTTTGATTTTGATTACAATACTGCCTACTTGAAGGGAATATGAGGAAATATTTTCATTTTCTTCCATTTTCAAACTTTCAAACTAACCTCTATAATTTTGTAGCTTGGCATCCTTTATTTTTTCATCACCTTCATAAAAAAAATTGAGCTAATCCTGCACTTCTTTAGGTGAATTACAGTGCATCACTTTCACAAATTTAGTATCTAATAAACTAGTTAATATGGAATTTTTTCCATTGCATTAAATGTATTGGGAGTTTTACCAGTTGCATGAGTGTAACATACTTGGGTTAAAATTTCATGTAATAAAACTTAATAAAGGAAAAAAATAGGACCACAGTTAAGGACTTATTCCAAGCTGAATGTTGGGAAAATATATCCTAGTCAGAATCATTGTATTTGTTTTTGGCTAAGGAAAATTGGAAAAGGAAATGGCTAAGGGATTAAAGAGGTAAAAAGTATTTCACACTTTTATTTATGAAAATAAAGGAAATTAGGAGAAAATGAAGGTGAAATGTCATATGTTTCATTTGAGGATGAAATTGAAGGAAAATAATGGAAAATGAATAAAATAGAGGCCTCATTGATAAAAATGCTTCTAAGGATCAGTTGGTACCTTTTTCAGTGCAATTTTGGAGATCTCTCATTATTATCTCTCTTTATCGCTCTTGGACACTTAGATTTTTCTTGGAGCATTCCAACATTGGACCAAGAAAGAGGAAAGCAAGTAAAGGAAGGTCAAGGAAATGAAAGGAAAGAAAATATCAAGCAAGGAAGAACAAAAACAAGAAACTTCAATAGGAATACTTGTAGGTAACATATTGCATATGCGATTTCCTAGCTGGTTTGGACATGCATAGCTTATACATGTTGGTATTTGGTTCTCTTGTTGTTAGTGGCATGGTTTTTCTAGGTTTTGTCAGTGGTTTTTAGTCTTTCCTTTCCTTTTTCCAGATAGCCATGGTGCGATGGTATTGATCTTGATTTTGAGCTTTGTAATTGCCAAATAGTTTTCAAAATCTAGGGTGGAGGTGGTCTTAGGAAATTCCCAAAGGCCTAGGAACCCCTTGACCGATTTTAACGAGATACATGGTAAATCCTGAGTATGGTGTCTCAGATTAGTGCCTAATAATATAGTTTGGATTATGGTATAGCCTGAGAGAAAGGGACACAAAAAATTCCTCAAGGCTAGTGATGGATTTCGAAGGCATTCCACGCTCGGTTCGGTTTTGTGATCTCGACACCAGTTTTGGTGTGATCACAATATGGTGAGTGGTGGAGGTGATTTAACCTTTGGATTCCCTTGGTTTTTTTTGGATGGGTTTATCCATGAGATCCAAAATTTGTGCTTGGAATATGGCACAGGGGTGACTGGATGAAGAGATATTTGGCTCAGCCATGTCTATGATCGGGTGGAATGTGGGAGTCCTGAACCTAGTTGGCTCTTGCCTATGTTTAATAAAATATAATATCTCTTATTTTTATACTTGTTAATATGTGGCTTTAATGGTTTTTATCTCATTTTTATTTACATGGTTTTATGCTGGTTATAAGCATGGCTATATGATTGGTTAAAGTCATAATTATTTCATGTATTTATATGTAATTGTTAAGATAATAGATGAAATACCTAATTTATGGCACAATAGTTCAAGGAAGAGGGTCGTGATCCTTCTTGTCATATCTCATATAATTTTTCATTCATTCATGCTCTGTCTTGTATCCTAGACCTGTAGATTGCAGTTATGACAAGTTTTTGATAGAATGTTAGTCTCGGTTGGGGATGGTCAGGCCTAGTCCGAGAGTCAGTTTTGGGTTCATTAGTCTTGTCATTGTGTGTTTGATGGATTTTTGAAGCTACAGGAATTTCTGGGCAGTTCCTGGGATTCTGGGCTTAAAAATTGACACAAATACTGCAGATGATGGCATGGGTACGAGGGAAAAAGTCCCTAGACGCATGCATAACCATGATTTTGGAGTGTCTAGAGCCTCCCAAATGCACCCTTGCCCATATCAAGAGAGTGTCTGGGGGATTTAGTCACTAAACTTTAGTGGGACCTAGGGAAAAGTCAAGTGGATGACTGGCATAGCCTCTAGGGGCACTTTAGTAGATACGAGAGGTCTGTGTTATGGATTTCCATTGATTCTGATGAGCTTCTGAATTAGACATCATTTAAGGCCCATATAACCTTTATTAGGCACATAAAGGCTATATTAAATCTCTCCTTTTACACTTAATAATGTTTTTTAATCTTTAATATGTTCTTATGAAGCTTTAGAGATAATTTCATATTTGTGCCTAATATTATTTATTTTTAAAGGATATTGTGTGAATATTGGGAAGATTATGAAGATTTGGAGAAGGATATAATTTAGGGAATTGATCCCTACTATATGAGGATAAATATTTGAGAATAAATTAACAAAATATCATGAAATAATTGAGAGATTTAGAACTCCGATGATTGAGAAAATCTAGGAATGTGTTCCCTGTCATTTACTGCAAACTCCTAGTGTTGGGAACCATATCCACTATTTGAGGGATTTTGGAGGGGAAAATTCTTCCGTTCAAGGATAATTCTTCCTTATAATTTTATATAAATACCAATTCGAATTTTCCTCTAGGGGAATGTATTATTTAGTGTTATTGTGGATCAAACTTGTTGTTTAGCAACTCCACTTTCTTTTCTTGCAGGATGTACTTGGATTGATTCAAATAATGAATATTGGTGCCATTTTTAGTTTATAAGTCTTGGTTTCTTCCATAGGAATCTGAGTCTCCTTGAGCTTGGCCATCATAGGAGCCTCAATGCCCTCTTTCACAATTTATTTATGTTCTTTTCACTTCTTATTCACATGCATCTCTCATTTTTGTGTTGCATATTTTTGTCTTTATTATGGTTTCTTTTCTCGCTGTAGGATTGAGTAAAATTATTTAAGTGAGTTATTTTGAAGGTTTTTTTACAGATTCAAAAGCATTATTCATCCTTATAATAATTTTTTGAGGTCACCTTAATCATTAAGCTACTTGGATTTGGTTACTAGTTCACGAATATAAAATTTCTGGAAATGCCTTTTGGCGAAATAGTAGAAACGTTCTGCTATTTTTTAGAATGGTTTAATGAGATTAATTTGAATTGATTCCACTTTTATTAGGTCATGATAATGTTAAAGGTAATAAAAAAAATCACCCATTACATTTTCACTTCATTAGGTTAGGCATTTGATATATTAACTAGCTCACTAGTTCTTGAATTTCTAGATTTTATAGTAATTTTCTGTTATTTTTTTAGCACGTGTGAATAGGGGTATTTTGGAGTGATTCCACTTGGAATGGAGACATAAGACATCATAATTAATTAAAAAAAATTGTCCCATCCCATTTTCATTTGATTTACTTATTAATTCTATGAGTTATCTCCAAGGAAAAACTTCATCTAGAAAAAATAGAACTTCTTGTAGCACTCTTGTAACACGTGTAAACTTGACCATATTTTCTCCAAAATATTGGTTTGTGTCTCTTAAGCTTGAATCATGACCCCTATGATCAAAATCCATGATTGAGGAATAATAAACACCACTGAGGAAAAAAAAATTTACAAAGTAGATTAGGCCTATTTATTTGAATTCATGCTGTTAGGATTTCATTTACAAATTGGTGTTCTTACCTAGGATAAATTACATTTCAAAGAAACACTTCAATTTATGAAATTAGTTTAGGCTTTGATTTCATTACCTTCACTCCATTACATCATATCAACAAAGGAAGGACACATTTTATGATGTTTTCAATTTGTGTTATATTCTTTCCAAGACTAGAACCAAGCTCAAACCCTATTTTAGGTGGGTGGAACTACCTATGGTTTTGTGCATGGGTTTTCACATGGTTTTGGGGCATTATGGTTTTTTGCCCCTGTTATTTTGTAGATCCGGTCAAGGGAAATATGCTTATGTTCTAATCTAGGGTGAATGGATTGAGGTTTAAAAATGCTTCAGCTTGTATATATATATATGTGTTGTCACACTAAATGGAATATAATGAAAAATCAAGTTGGTAGTCCCTATTTGGGATCCGTGGGAAAAATCTCTGTGTATATATGTTTTATGTTTTAGTTTCTCACTATTGTTTATTTTCTGTTTTTAAGAATTCATTTGCAGATAATTTCTGTACAGTTTTAAAACCTACATTTGGTATCGGACCTGTTTCGACTTCAAGGGGACATGTTTGCTACTGAGGGTTTTTTGCTCGGGCCTGTGGTATACCCTGTTTAGTGGGAGATCCGCGGGATCGATTTTTTTGGTGAAATAATATGGCGAGCAATGGAAAGATAGAGATCAAGAAATTTAATGGTCATATTTTTTATTTGTGGAAGCTCAATATGGAGGATTTGCTGGTGGATAAAGATCAATGGATCACAGTAGATCCTGATACTAAACCAATGACAATGTTAGATGAAGACTGGGTGAAGATGGATCAGAAGGAAAAGAGCACAATATGGTTTTGTATCTCAAATTTGGTATTGTTGAATGTATATGGGGAAGCTACGATGAAAACTTTTTGGGTCAAGTTAGGGATTTTGTACCAATCTAAGTCTCTGGTGAATAAAATTTTCCTGCGGAAAAATTTGTATAAAATAAGGATGAAGGATGGAGACTCAGTGACAGAGAATTTGAAAGCCTTCAATGTTGTGGTAAGTTAGTTGTCATTTTTTGATATTAAAATCTCATATGAAGATAAGTGCATCAATTTGTTGTGTTCTTTTCTATATTCGTGGGACAATATGGTTATTGCAATAGGTAGCAATACAACTACCTTGAACTTTGATGAAATTGTCCTAGCCTTGCTGTTGGAGGAAATGAGGCAAAGAAATATGGAGGGCCAGAATGGAGATGTCTTACTTGTATGAGGAATTTCCCAGAAAAAAAAAAACAAAAATAACTTTTCGAGTGGCAGATCTAAATCTAGAGGGAGATATAAATCTCTAGGAAAGCTTGTAAAGGTGTGATGGAAATGCGAAAAGGAAGGGAACTTCAAAAAGGACTACAGATCTAAAGCTCCTAAAAAAGCAAAGGGATCTGATGATGCTCCTTCTGCAGAGGAAAAAACCACCTCAGATGAAGGTGGGGATGTGTATTTGGCTTCTTTTTCAAATACACATGTATATCATGAGGCATGGTTGATTGACTCAGGTGCATCCTTTCACTTCACTCCCCATAGCGAGTGGTTATGCGAATATGAGAATTATATTGGTGATGATGCCTTATTAGGTGATGATAGGAAGACTAGAATAATTGGACGTGGAAAATTCAAGCTGAAGATGCAAGGTGGAAGGATTAGAACACTTCCTGGTGTTCTAAATATTCCTGCATTGGACAAAAATATGATTTATGTAAGAAATATGGATGATGCAGGTGTAAAAACAATGTTCAAGAAAGATACCTGCAAGATGGTTTGGGGAGCATTGGTATTAATGTGGGGAGTTCAGATTGGAACTCTATACAAGCTTCAGGGTAGCAATGTTTGTTGGGGTCTTATGATTTGGCTGATTGGCGAACCAAATGACAAGGCAACATTAAAAACAAGCTTTAGAGCTCTATGATCTAGCCCTCCTAGTCTCAGAGAGGGATCTCTAAATATGTTTGTAAGGATATAGCTTGATGCTTTTAGGAGGTTGATTTTAGGCTAGTTATGAAGTGAAAATTTGTTTCTCTGTTGGTTGGACATAGATGATTTAGGCAATATATATAGAGTATGGAAATCTACAAGCCATTGGGAAATGGAGTCATGTGGAATTCTAAACAGTTCCGAGTGATGAATTTGGGGAACCAAAGGGAAAATCTAACTTAATCAATGGATCTGTGGGATCATATAGGTGGGATGAGGTGAACATCAAGGATTTGGAAGGAAAAGTAGAGCTTTAAGGATTGTTAAGACTCCTTAATTATGTATAACTTTTAACGAAGGGACTTGCAACACTATTTAAACATAAAGAAATATTCAATAGCCAGGGCTAACCATGAATCCTACCAACATACTTTATGCAGATAACATAAACAAGACAGGCTTTCAAGTAAGACAAAGAAGGAGAGGAACACTTTGCTTCTTCTAATCGTTTCACTTAAAGGAGTTAGAAAACATATAAGAAACACAACTAATTGCATTCATAAAAGGGGGAACACCCAGGAATCGAAGACTGCAATTATAAAGACCTTAAAGTATGACTATCTCAACAAGAAATAGAGGGTAAGATTAGAACAAATCTTCTCTGCCAAGCTGCAGACAATAGCATTTGAAGTATGTTTTCAGAAATAGCTTTCAAGAGGCAGCAAGCAGGTAGGGAAAACCATAATTAAACCTTGACACCAACTATTTGGACTATTATGAAATGACCAAACTTAAGGGTTTAAAAGCAGTCAAGCTAATCAATAAAACCTTCAGTAGATGAAAACATAAAGGCAGTGAAGATTAAATAGGCCTAAGGTGCTTCTAGGAGACATTTCTTAGCCTAAGCTTTTTACTCTACTGCAAGCAAATCATAATGGAACAAAGTGAAAAACAGTAAATAACATTAACGAATAGAGAGTAATTCACCAAAACCGGCTCATGGATCCAATGATCTAGCCTCCTTCATCAACAAAAAAGCGAAGACATCCACACTTCTTCGAAACATCAATCCTTCTTCAAAGCAGTAGTCTATGTATTACTTTAGAATTCATCAAATGCCAAATTTTACAATGAGAGTTCAAATAGGATTTATAGGTGAATGGGGAGGAGAGGTGACAGATATGGTCTTCATGGTTATTAAAATAGAGGAGAGAAGCATTTGAATGCCCATTCTGTGTCATAAATAGTGCATTAATTTCTTGCCCATTATAGT
The DNA here is from genome assembly GCA_034641835.2 of Pinus albicaulis. Lineage (NCBI taxonomy): Eukaryota > Viridiplantae > Streptophyta > Pinopsida > Pinales > Pinaceae > Pinus > Pinus albicaulis. The sequence continues at coordinate 603,525,675 of CM076583.1, forward strand.
AGTTCTTGTAGATTTTGAGGCCTAATTGTTAGGCTTGTAATAACTCCAGAGAGTGTCTTTGTGGAGAAGTCTTCTGGCTTCTACAGTCCTATCTTTTCTTCTGGTACAAGTAAAGTGGACAGTATGGGTTTTGAGACCACCCATACCTTTACAATAATTGCCTTAATAGTTTAAAGAGGTTCTGTCAGCATAATAACTGTCAAGGTGTCTTTAGTCTTGGGAGGAGTAAATAGCTTCACTGATGTGTCATTCGAAGCTCTCCTTTTTTTATTTGTCCGTCTTTGTCATTTAACACTGATTTGGATTTAACTCCGTTTTTATCATTGATCTGCGGTTTAAGCTTTTAATCTTCTGAGTTGGACCCTTAACCTTTATTCTTTTGCTGATCTTTCTTTAATCTTCATTGATCTTCACTTTATCTTTTTTGTGTACAGGTGGCTAGGCTTCCGTGCTGGGGGTTTTGTTCTTCACCAGTGTTCATGAGACACTGATAAAACATTAATAATCAACCCGTGAATCCCTTTCTACATTGAATAGGCAACAGGATTGTCACCCTAAGCTCTATTCCACCTTTAGTGACTGTGGGATGCTTTGAATAGCTCAAACCATCATAAAATCCGCAAAAACCAATAAACTACTTAAACAAAACCTGCGCGAGGGCTTGAACTGCTTTAGAGGCTCGGGCGGAAGCAGAGGAGCTGTGAGGAGGCGGTGGATGCAGCAGAAAAGGCCCTCATGGCAAAAAACCACAAAAACCAAGGTTCAAAATTGAATTTGGCACGAAGAGATGCAATGGTGGTTTTCGGGAATACCGGAGGTGGTATTCACGTAGGATTTGGGTGGTAGGTTGTATTGGGCTGGGGGAATGCGATACAAGTTAGAGAGTGATGCGTATCCCTCTAAAACTTCTTATTTCATGTTAGAATTGCACGTCAGGGAGAATTGGTTAATCAGGCGCGAAACAGGATCTGGACCGTCCGATCTGTGGGTTGCAGATTGATGGCCATCGATCAACGCGACGGGAGAGGAGTTGTGCGATGGATGGATGGTGGGACCCGACGGTAACGTAAGATAATTTTTCATGTGGTGGATGTGCCATTGGCAGGTTTAGAGCTAGGGGATGCAGCGATAGCTGTCTGATGGAAGAGATCGATGGTGGAGATTTCTCCAAGGAAAGAGTGAACGGGGGGTATGGGTGAGCAGATAGATTGAGGTACGGGAGTATGATAGCCGTTGGATCTGTATGATCAACGGTGTATATTAATTGCGGGGGGATTGGGGGGTATGAAGGGATCTTGGGGCTGGGTGCCTCCGCAGTGAATGGGAAATGGGGAAACATGCTGGCTGTTGGATCGGGAGAAGATCAACGGTGGAGATCGAGGGTGCAAGGGGACTGGGGAGTATGGGCCACTTTGGTCGGGTGCCCCCGTAGTGAACCTATGCCTTAGATCTGGGTTAATCAGATGGTGAGGATTGTATCGGGGAGGATGCATATCGGCGAGGTAAAGCAGAATTGGGAGGTTGCAATATGTGATAGCTGATGGGGCTTAGCGCTTGGTCATAGGACTAGGCTATATGAAGAAAAGCTTCTAGGGCTAAGCCAAAAGGCACTTAAGCCTGAATGTCTGAAAGGAGTGGAATTAGACCGAAATGAAGGTTTTTAAGGGTTTCGATAAGGGGAAAAAAGAGGGTCAAGACCAGAAAAAATTATTTATAAGGTCTTAAGGGGTTTTGATGGGGAATGAAGGGTAAATGAGGGGAAAATAAGGGAAAAATGGGGGGAAATGAAGGACACATTTTGAAATGGAGAAATGATGAGGATTATGAGTTTGAAGGTAGTTTTATTGTGACTCAGCAGGGCTATTTGAATGAAGATATCAGTGAGATGGATCCTTGGAAAAGAGACGTAGCAAGGCTTCAAGAACTCACAGATTTTCTCCAAATTTGTTTCTTGAAGACTACAAACTAATTCTACCCATCATTAGGTGTAACAGAAATTATAGATGGCTAATAGTGGCTCTACTTGGGGAGGACAACTTGCCCTTTAGGTGTCCAAAACCTCAGTTTATCAATCTCTGGTTTTTAGAAGACCAGTGCCTTATCCATTGGGCATAATTTCTTTTTTTTCTTGCTGATTTTCTTTGCATTTTGACAATTCTTCAACAACCTGCAGCATGAAAAATCTTTAAACCACATCTCTGTCTACACAAAACTACTTGTCCTAGCATTTTTTCTTCTCTTGAGTGCACTTGGACTGGCATCTCTTTTACATAATATTTTTGAAAACAGAAATAAACTATCTAATCCTATCCTTATTTCTTCCAAGAGTCCAAATTAAAATTTTGAACTCTTTATTTCTCTACCTAACTATCTACTTATCAAGATTGGGCTGTTTGGTAGATTTCATTCTCTACATTCTGAAACAGAAATTTAAAACATAGTCAAATCAGGATTAAGTTGTCTGATTTTCTGTAGTGTCCATGGCATAAGAAACAAGTTGCACATAGATTTATTTGCAGAAAATTAAAACAAAACTATGAAGGCTTAAGATCTGAAAATTACAAGCATCCTTCTTTCCTTCTTTCAGCTCTAGTTTTGATCTTGTTAAAGTTGTCTTCTTCTTATTTACCTGGTTCAAGATTTTAGCATGCTAGAACTAGTTCTTTTTATTCTCTTTGGCTCAATTTTTGATCTTATTTGAGCCATTCTTCATCAAAATTACAGGTTCAAGATTTAAGCTTGTTTGAACCTCTGTTTTTCTATCCTAATCTAGTCTACTAATAAGCCAAGATTGAATTGTTTGGCAAATCTGATTCACTAACCTATCAGCAGTAAATTGAAATCTATCTAGCCATGATTAGGCTATATGACTTAAATAGCAGTGCTTTTTCAAGTAGTGGAATTTAGGCTTGCACACTTTCAGACTCCCTTTCTTTTTTGGTATGGGGTTGTACCTTCCTTTTTTCTAATCCGCCCTCTTTTTCTTTTTTATTTTTTTTGTATTTTTTTTAATTTTTCTTTCAAAGAAAAAAACAAAAAAACTAACTAAATGCTGACAGGATGAGCTTTATTGACATTCCTATCTAACCTAATCTAATTTGTAATTTTACATGTTTAGCTGGTAAATTCTCTTTTCCAATACATCCAATCAAGCAGATGATTCCATGATTGATCCTTGCCCATCTCTTTGAGCATGTTGGACAAATAGGGCCACTCCCATTTCACTTGTTCTTTAGCAGCAGTGCTAAAAAATCTTCTTACTTTTGGTAATACACTTCTCCTAACAACCTTTATCCCTTCTTCAAATATCTTTAAGAAATGAGCATAGGGATCTTGAAATAATGCCTGGTTATGAATATTTGGAAGATAGGTTTCAACCAAGCTTACTTTTTCCTCCACTGGATCAAGCTTAATATTATTTTGAGAAAGAACTTCTTCCTCATGTTCATTATCATCTGAACTGGAGGACTCATCATATATTGCAGTGTTGTCTTCTTGTAGTCCTGGTATGTTCTGACTCAGTGGGATGAATTCTGTGAAGAGGTCACCATGTTCTTGAGCAAGGGTATTCTTGATCACCTCAACCTTTTTAGGGTAAGGCTCTTTATCTTCAACTTTCTCAAGAAGTTCCTCATTCTTTTCAATCTCAACATTATAACTGATAGATTGCTGATTCCCAATTATGTGAAATCTATTTCTGATGGGCTACATTGTTTGATTACTACTTTCAAGCTGATGATAATGAAATTCATGACACCAATCCACTGTTGGTTGCCCTGCATGATTAGTTTCTATTTGGAGCTCATCATCATCATCAGATTTATTAGTATTTATAGAATCATTAGTATAAAAAATCTCACCGATTAAACATATTGGATTATCAGTTTGTTTTTCTTTAAATTGATCTATGAGTTCACTTTTTGACTTGTGGCAACAAGGATTAGCAAGGGAATGAATAGAAGGTTTTGGTTCTTCTGAATTTTTAGAGGTTGACTGCTTGTTTAATATTTGATTGATTTCTTCTTCTGTTAAAAGAGGAAGCATTTCTCTCTTTCTTGGAACAAAAGTACAACAGTTCTCTTTCTCTTGTGTAGGCTGATTTTGAGGTTGGATGTGTTCTTGAACCTCCCCTAGAAGAGATGGTGGATCATTAATTATGCTTGCAGGGGGATTTTGAGGATTTTCTTCTATGTCCTGATTAGTTTCACTCTTAAACAACTTTTCATGATTTTTGTGATGGTCAATTTTTTCATGAGATTCATGAGTTGTTTCTAATAGATCATCCGGATGCCATTCTCCTCTTATCAACTGGGATGAGTTATAACATAGAGGCAAAGACTATAGATGTGTTACCTCTTCTCCTATTATAGGTTTTGTGATCTTAGGATGGCTAATTGTTTCCTCAAAGCACTGCTCACTTTTTGTACTTTCAGCTTGTTTGTAATTTTCTTTCATCTATGAGACACAATGTATAGGTAGGTAACTAGTACTCTTTTGAAAATATTCTTCATTATTTTCTTCGAAATCTTGCTCATCATGCATATTTTTCTTGTTGTTTATGTCTTGCAGTGGTTGAGTTTGTTTTTTATCAGGAGAAAGCATGGGTTGCTCTGGATAATCAACATCTGTATCAACCTCATGCCTTTCTAGATTCTTATCAAGTATGTACACTATTTTTCCAATTAGGTCCAATAATGTGTTTAGTTTAGCTTCTCTGTCTATACCTAATTCCATGTTTGTTAATTATAAAGATGTCACTGCATCTTTTCAACCAGTTCAGATTCTTCTACCAGTGGAGTCGTTATGTCTTTTGGAGGTTGTGGAGTTACCAGGTGGAAGATTTGAACTTTTCTATCCACCATCAGCATGATTGGGATTGCTCAATGCATTCCCAGGGGAGTTTACAAGGACTAGTGAAGTAATAGGCCTACTGGAGGCCAGTGGAGTCGCCAGGTGGAAATGCTTAGCTCTTTTTAAGGTAAAATATGTTACGGTCCACCACCAATAAGTGATAAAAGCCAATTAGGAGATATTTTTGGATTTTTCTGAGTTTTTTGAAGGGATATCTAAGTTATTACTCACTCAGGTCCCACCGTGATCACCAAAATTTTGGGATCCTATGATTTGGCTAATTGGAAAACCCAATGATAAGGCAACATTAAAGCCAAGCTTTAGAGCTCTAGGATCTAGCCCTCCTAGTCTCAGAGAGGGATCTCTCAATATGTTTGTAAGGATATAGCTTGATTCTTTTAAGAGGCTTATTTTAGGCTAGTTATGAAGTGAAAATTTGTTTGTTTGTTGGTTGGACATAGATGATTTAGGCAGCATAGGTAGAGTGTGGAAATATACAAGCCATTGGGCAATGGAGTCATGTGGAAGTCTAAACAGTTCCGATTGATGACTTTGGGGAACCAAAGGGAAAATATAACTTAGTCAATGGATCTTTGGGATCATATAGGTGGGGTGAGATGAACATCAAGAATTTGGAAGGAAAAGTAGAGCTTTAAGGGCTGTTAAGACTCCTTAATTATGTATACCTTTCAACGAAGGAACTTGAAACACTATTTAAACATAAAGAAATATTCAATAGCCAGGGCTAACCATTAATCCTACCAACATACTCTATGCAGATAACATAAACAAGATAGAATTTCAAGTAAGACAAAGAAGGAGAGGAACACTCTGTTTATTCTAATTGTTTCACTTAAAGGAGTTAGAAAACATATAAGAAACACAACTAATTGCATTCATAAAAGGGGGAACACCCAGGCATATAAGACTGCAATTATAAAGACCTTCAAGTATGACTATCTTAGCAAGAAATAGAGGGTAAGATCAGACCAAATCCTCTCTGCCAAGCTGCAGACAATAGCGTTTGAAGGATGTTTTTAGAAATAGATTTCAAGAGGCAGCAAACAGGTAGGGAAAACCATAATTCAACCTTGACACCAACTATGTGGACTATTATGAAATGAACAAACTTAAGGGCTTAAAAGCAGTCAAGCTACTTAATAAAACCTTCAGCAGATGAAAACATAAAGGCAGTGAAGAGTAAACAGGCCTAAGTTGCTTCTAGGAGACATTTCTTATCCTAAGCTTTTTACTCTACTGCAAGAAAAGAATAATGGAACAAAGAAAAAAACAGGAAATAACATTAACGAATGGAGAGTACTTCACCAAAACTAGGATTAGGGATCCAATGATCTAGCCTCCTTCATAAACAGAAAATCAAAGACATCCACACTTCTTCAAAAAATCAATCCTTCTTCAAAGCAGTAGTCTATGTATTACTTCAGAATTCATCAAATGCCAACTTTTACAATGAGAGTTCGAATAGGATTTATAGGTGAATGGGGAGGAGAGGTGACAGAGATGGTCTTAATGGTTAATTAAAACAGAGGAGAAAAGCATTCGAATGCCCATTCTGTGTCATAAATATTACATTAATTTCTTGCCCATTCTAGTATTTATTGTAGACTTTGAGGCCTAATTGTTAGGCTGGTAATAACTCTAGAGAGTGTCTTTGTGGAGAAGTCTTCTGGTTGCTGCAGTCCTATATTTTCTTCTAGTACAAGTAAAGTGGAAAGTATAGGTTTTGAGACCACCCATACCTTTACAATAACTTCCTTAACAATTTAAAGAGGTTATGTCAGCATAATAACTGTCAAGGTGTCTTTAGTCCTGGGAGGAGTAAATAGCTTCACTGATGTGTCATTCAAAGGTCTCCTTTGCTGATTTGTTTGTCTTTGTCATTTAACACTAATTTGGCTTTAATTGTGTTTTTATCTTTTATCTGCAGGTTAATCTTTTAATCTTCTGAGTTGGACCCTTAACGTTTATTCTTTTGCTGATCTTTATTTAATCTTCATTGATCTTCACTTTATCTCTTTTGTGTACAGGTGGCTGGGCTTTCACGCTGGGGGTTTTGTTCTTCACCAGTGTTCATGAGACAATGATAAAACATTAATAATAAACCTGTGAATCCCTTTCTGAATTGAATAGGCAACATGATCGTCACCCTGAGCTCTATGCCACCTTTAGTGACTGTGGGATGCTTTGAATAGCTCAAACTGCCATAAAATCTGCAAAAACCAATAAACTTGTTAAAAAAAACATGTGCGAGGGCTTGAACTGCTTCATAGGCTCAGACGGAAGAAGAGGAGCTGTGAGGAAGTGGTGGATGCAGTGAAAAATGGCCTCATGGCGAAAAATCATGAAAACCAGGGTTGAAAACCGAATTTGGCACAAAGAGATGCAATGGCGGTTTTCAGGAATACCGGAGGTGGTATTCATGTAGGATTTGGGTGGAAGGTGGTATTGGGATGGGGGAACATGATACAGGTTAGAGAGTGATGTGTGTCCCTCTAAAACCGCTTATTTCGCATTAGAATTGCACGGCGGGGAGAATTGATGAATCGGGCATGAAACGGGATCTGGACCGTCCGATCTGCTGGCTGCAGATTGATGGCCATCGATCAACACGACGGGAGAGGAGTTGTGCGATGGATGGATGGTGGGACTTGACGGTAACGTAAGCTAATTTTTCATGTAGCGGATGTGCCATTGGCAGGTTTAGATCTAGGGGATGTAGCGATAGTTGTCGGATGGAAGAGATCGATGGTGGAGATTTCTCCAAGGAAAGAGTGGATGGGGGTTATGGGTGAGCGGATAGATTGAGGTACGGGAGTACGACAGCCGTTGGATCTGTATGATCAACGGTTTATATTAATTGCGGGGGGATTGGAGGGTACGGAGGGATCTCGGGGCCAGGTGCCTCCGCAGTGAATGGGAAACGGGGAAACATGTTGGCCATTAGATCAGGAGAAGATCGACGGTGGAGATCGAGGGTGTGGGGGGACTGGGGAGTACAAGCCACTTTGGTCAGGTGCCCCCGTAGTGAACCTGCACCGTAGATCTGGGTTAATCGGATGGTGAGGATTGTATCGGGGAGGATGCATATCGGCGGGGTAAAGCATAATTAGGAGGCTGCGATATGTGATAGCCGATTGGGCTTAGCGCTTGGTCACAGGACCAGGATATATGACAAAAAGGGGCTAGGGCTAAGCCGAAAGGCACTTGAGCTTGAATTTCTAAAAGGAGTAGAATTAGGCCAAAATGAAGGGTTTTTAAGGGTTTCGATAAGGGGGAAAAAGAGGTTCAAGACCAAAAAAAATGATTTATAATGTCTTAAGGGGTTTTGATGGGGAATGAAGGGTAAATGAGGGGAAAATAAGGGAAAAATGGGGGGAAATGAAGGAAAAATTTTGAAATGGAGAAATGATGAGGAATATGAGTTTGAAGGCAGTTTTCTTTGTGAATCAATAGGGCTATTTGAATGAAGATATCAATGAGATGGATCCTTGGACAAGAGACACAACAAGGCTTCAAGAACTCATAGATTTGCTCCAAATTTGTTTCTTGAAGAATACAAACTGATTCTATCCATCATTAGGTGTAACAAAAATTATATATGGCTAACACTATTATTGATGGGTGCAACAGTTCTGTGGTTCCCAAAAGTGGAGCGGAAAGCTTAGCAGTCTCTGGAGAAAATACCATGTTATGACATCAAAGGCTTGGACATATTGGAGAGAAGAGCCTTTAGATACTGCATGGTAATGGTATGGTAGAAGGTATGTCTAATTTCTCTATGGATTTCAATTTCTGTGAACATTGTGTATAGGAAGTAGAATCGGGTGAGTTTTCCTTTTGGTACTAAGAGGGCAAACAAGATATTAGAGCTTGTGCACAGTGATGTTTTTAGACCTGTGTCGGTTCCACCACTGGGTAAGTCTGTGTACTATGTATCATTCATAGATGACTTCTCAAGGAATACATCGATATATTTCTTGAGGAAGAAATTTGAAGTCTTTGACATATTTAAAGAATTTAAGACTCTGGTGGAAAACCAGACATAGAAGAAGATAAGTTGCTAAGGATAGATAATGGTTGTTATCATTGGAAAATTGGACAAGAAAAAATGACATTATTAAATGTCAAGAAGAAGGATTTATAGGTTTGAGAAACATTAGAGTATCTGAAAATTTAAAAAATCTCTAAGGTCAAGAGGCAAAAATCATATTGCACACCAGAGACACAGGAAAAATGCACCCTGCGCACATTTTTCTTCAATAGGTGCGCTAGTTTTCGTGACTTTCCTCAAAAAGCCACGCAGTCCTGGGAGTGGCAGAAGTCACCATCCAGGACCACTTGATACACTTCAGGAAATGATCCTCCACTTGAGGCCGCCCAAGGACAACTGCCTAAGCCACCTTGGGACCTCAAGTGAGCACACAAAGGAATAAACCCTCTCTCTTGGGTTACCATCCACAAGTGTACCAAGAGAGGGAAGGAGGATTTGAATTTGCCTATAAATTTCCACCATGAGAAGAAAAAAATGAGAACACACTATTATGTTGGCCAAATTTCCCATGAGAAGTCCAACAGTGTGTAATCCAGAGAAGTAGTAGAGTGAGAGGATTCGGTTGCTAGCCACCCAAAAAATTCAATCCTTTGGAGAAGAGAGAGGCCTTTGTGACATCAGCGTAAGGGTAAAAAATTCCTTGCACTGGGTCTTAGAACTCCATAGTTCTAAGGATCCTTTGGCAAGGGTGTAATGTTTTATATTTCTTACTAATAACAGTCAATAAGAGGGGATTTTAAATCCACTGTTTTCATTATTGTCTCATTTGACTCATTGTGAGCTTTTGTTTTTTTTTTGTTTAGTTTTGTTTCTTCTCTTTATATGCAGCATACTACACTCCATAATTTAGTCTGTTTTATATATATTAGCATGTGTTCACTAAATTTCTAACCATAGTTTCTACCCCCGACCATAGCTTGTAGGTTGAAACCATTCCTACCAAGCATCAGTGGATTGCTACACTTGTGCACCAAAAGCACCACTACAGGATTGGCGACTCCACTTGCTTTACCCTTTAGTTAAGTGGTTGCGCTTGTTGCAGGGACCTTATCTCTACTCTGGAGTGTTTTTGGGATAACTTCCCTTCTCCTCTTCTCTGCTCATTCACCCACAGTGAAGATTTGCAGTTTAGGAGTTCTAGAAATTTCACTTGTAGGAAACCCATGCGCAATTTACTCCGATAGATGCGCCGATCCATGCGAGTTCAACCTTGACCTGTGCGTAGAGTTGCGCACCTGTGTGAGACATTTCCACGCGGAAACCAGAGAACATAATCCTCTATAGTTTTCTTCAGTTTCCCAATTTTAAAGTGACTGGAAGCCTAGAGAAAAACTCCTAGCACTATTTTTGGTGTCACGTGACTATTTAGAACTTGATTTTGGCTGCGTTTTAGTATTGCTAGTTGCATAGATTTAAATTTTAAAGTTTATCTTCACAAAAATCACACAGTTTAAGTAGGAGGAAATTGAGTGGTGAAAATCCACCTTTTCAATTTGAATTAACTCATTTTGTGAATATAGACACCAAAACAAATAGATAATTAGCAGGAGTAAGTGGCCCTAATCCACATATGCTTAGCTAGTTTTCATTTTTTTTCCTAGTTAGATCATCAATTTTAGTTTAAATTTTTTCACTAGGAGTTGGGACAAGGACTTAATTATATGAAGAGAAGCAAGTAATCTCTGATACCCTTGCACCTTTTGGTGACCCTGGGAAAGCATATAAAATTTCCCTTTTGATAATTTTCCATCTCCATTTAGTTTAATTAGGCGAAGTTGTAAGCGACCCACTATCCGCATATGATTTTCTTATCGCAAAGAACAATAAAAACATAGATTAATAGGGGACGTGTAAATGATCACCGCATATCCACATCTTAAAACTGTTTTATTTTTCACTTTTTTCTCACACACTTCCACACCATAAGTGAAGTAAAGACTCCTTAAAAATAACCTAAGTGAACTCATTAAATTTCCCCAGAGGGGCCACAAGAAAAATTATAGTTTAGGTTAGGACCATGGGGGTAGGCATCCAATAAGCCGCCATGGTCATTTTACATATTGAGATATAGAAGTTGACTGAATAGGGAGATTTAAATTCTTCTATCTGCCCACGGAAAAGAAAACCGAAGTGCCACAAAGATCCGATTCAGAGGGGGTTAAGCTTAGGCCAAGTGCGTGCGGTATTATTTTGGGCTACCTGACCCATCTAATGCTTGGTATTGGTAGTTGATTTACCAAGAACCTCAAGACTCGAACGCACATGTCGGATGATGGTACTTAGTGGCCAAATCTATGGTATCCTTCCCTATAGCTAATGGTGCAGGCAGCACTAGATCCTCTACCCATTACCTTGGTCGATTCTTCGGGACGTTAGCCCCAGTACCCACTAGAAGATATCATCGCAAGACCCATATAAAATTGAGAGTGTGAGGATGTTTAGGTCTCTAGGATTTTGAGTATCACACACAAAAAACCACCAAAACCATTTTTTGATTGATCGATCACATAGAACTAATTTAAAGGAAAATTAACTTTTTTTTTCGCTTTAATTTATGTATGTGGTCACCTTTTTTTCTTTGATATATTAATTTCTCTCCTTTCATAGAACTAAAGAATTTTTCCAAAACCATACCTAGTTGACACCATAACGGACCTAACAGGACCTCATCGATATAGACGTATTTTGGACCTCCCCCCATTAATAGGATGAGTTCCAGGTCTTTCGCCATTTAGGCATCAAAGACAAAACACCAACACCCTTATCGGTTCATCATTTATCGGGACATCTTTAGTTGGGAACCCCCACTAGGTCACCCAACGCCACACCAGTGGAAACCCCCACATGATCACCACATACCACTCCTCCCATAACCCCTAGGGGGAAGAGGAGTGCTACCCATTTGGGGAGCTAACTTAACACACAGTTGGGTACGTCACAGACAAACCCTATACGTAACCAGAACCCTGTGTTTTCATAGTATGAAATGGCACTCAACACATAGTTACCATTCTTAGCATCATTGAAATTACCCAATCTAACCAAGTTAATGAATGACCCCATTGCGCACAACCCTACATGGCCCCCCATTCCCACGAAGCTCCCTTTGGATATTCCAAAATTCGAATGGAAGCAAGCGGAATACCCCGGAAATAATATGATGACTTTCCACTTGTGGTGTTCCTCGAACAACATCATTTATGATACTATTCGACTGAGACTATTTCAGTGCACCCTAATCAGACTAGCCACGAAATGGTATGTGGAGCAACCTTCTGCTACACATGGAACCTTTAGTGCCCTCGCTACATCATTCCTCACATATTTTTAGTTACCCATCCACCATGATTCTAGGATGGAATTACTGACACATTTTAGACAGACACCAGCCGTTCATATCTCAGACCATCTCCATGAATGGCGACAACGTCGTAGTTTGTGTAAATCCAAACTCGACGATCGAGTTCTACTGGACCTATTCCTAAAAAATCTCACTGCAGAGATTTCAAAAGATATAGCAACTCAAAAATCTACATTTGAAGAGGATACAATCAGTAAAGCCCAACAACTCGAGCTGATTTAAACGCATTCATGATACATTTATAACATCCTTCCTGATGCCCTGTGCCTGCTGTTGTGGTGGATTTGACACTCGGGTGTACGAAATCACACGCATTTAGAGAATGTGGTATTTTCTCTAAACCATAAGTAATAGGCAGTTCTGGGGGGAAGCTCAGAAGTATAAGAATTAAAATGAAGTAATACACTTAAGTATGCTCTGTTGGAAAAGTAAAACTAAAAACATAGAAGGAAGCTAAATAGAGAGTTCCAAACAATAACAAGGTAAACAACGGCTCGATGGCCTTCTTCTCATTTAATGCTTGGAATGAATACAAATCTTACCCACTTGTTGAAGGGCCTAGGCAGAGGCTCTAGGACCCGACGTAAGGATGTTTTTCCTTCAAGTTCTGCCTTTTGACACAGTTCAAATCTCTCTCTATGCTGCAATAGACTGAAATTTTTGGGTGGCCAACATTTGAGTCCTCTTCTTCAGATCCTGCTCCTTGGATCACACAAATAGCTAGTGTTGCTTGGGCAACTTTGGCCAGCATAACCTTGTGCTCACAAATTGTTCATATTTTTGGGGGTTTATATAGTTGAGCTTTCAAACCACCTTCCCTCCCTTGGTACATGGTGGATAGTGACCCAAGGGAGGGGCAATACTCCATTGTGGGCTGAAATATGCTTTTGTGTGCTCACACAAGGCCTAAGGAGGCGCTGGTGCTATCCTTAGGTGGCTTTCACATAAGGATAAACTGTCATTTGCATGCTTGTGGTCTCGGAAAGGGACTTTTTTCCATTTCCAGGAATGTGCACTTATCGGGCTCCAGTGCACGTAAAAGGCGCACTTATTGAAGGAAAAAGCACGCATTCAGGAATTTATGACTAGTTCAATCTTGAATTGCTCCAAACCTTAGAGATTCTTCATATTTTTGATTCCATAATGTATCTTTGTCCTGTAAATCCTCGAGCTCGACATTATTTGATGTCATTTTTTGCTGTACGATTTTCTAGTGTTAACAGATGCCCCCTAATGTGTGAGGTCTAGGAAGAACTGTATAGCCGAAATAAATTATAGTTTCTTTTTTGTATCGTACGCAGCGAGAGAGAGAGTGTGAGGCACGTGTGTAGAAGGACAACATCTTGCACCGGGTTTGGGATAACCACTGCCTAGGGGACCCCCAGCAAGTAGACAAAATATGCAACATATTTGCAAAATTTCAACGAGGCAGGCATGTCCCATGCTCGTGATGCCATGGCTAGTTAAAAAAAATTGACAGATACATGTGCTGTCTGTGTCACTACTGTGGTAGTGATGTTGGTGGTTGTTGATAATGATTGTTGATGCCCTCAGGGGAATTTTTTCTTTGAAGATCGGTGGAATGTGGTACCTATATGCGTAATCTTGGTATGGCAGATCACTACGCAATGTATGCATATGTACTGGCTGGGACCTTCCCGTGTAAGCATTATTTTCAGAGACGCTTATAAAGGCATGGGTCTTCAACAGATCTTTGATCAAAGTGCAATGGTTGTAAGGTACGATACCATCATGACATGAAAGATTTTTCTGTAGTCGAATGTCAAGAGGATAGATTAAATATATGGACAATGATGTCTCCCATAGTGCCACCCGAGGATACCCCTTTACATGGGGAGGGGTCATCTAAGGTACCACTTCCTTTTTGAAAAAGAGGTGTTGTTGTCGACAAAAATGAAGCCTGAACCAAACCATAATGGGTTTAACATAGGCATGTTGGTAAGCGGTAGATGAAAACGGATGATGGAGATTCAGTGGCCCGAGGTCGAAGTATATTTAAGCAGCTTGGTGGCAGTCACAGGTATTTTCTGAATGAAAAAAATCCCTGGAGTCGGTAGGACTTCCAAGGCTGGTATGAACCGGATATGATTGTCATAATGGTTCGTGCATGGACGGTATGAAATACTTCGACCAAGGGAGATGGGGGACTGCTGCCATGGGAGGAAAAAGCGCAATATGAGGGGGAAGAGGTGAAGGGCGTTATTTGTGGTTTTTGTACAAAAAGAATAAAATAATGGGGTTTGGTTTGTACAAACACACAGACGGGTACCCCCAAAACATAAAAGAGGGTTGCTCACTTGATGGTGTGAGGACGGTGTTTTGCTTGGGGTAGGGGTCCCATTGGTTGGTCTCATGTGTGGGGTTGATGAAGCAGAAGATGTCACAGATGGATTAATGCTGATGGAGGTATGGTGGGCCAAATGTAGTGTGCGGAGGAGTGCTTTCATTTCGCATGTAAAACTCGGTCGTCTGGGAAGGGGGTTGAGTTGAAATGGTGAACTTGACCTTATTCATGATATATGGATGGGCATGAGGTGCTTCTCGGACTACAGTTGTATGGCCATGGCGTCACTTTGTGGAGTGATGTATGGTCTACTTGAGATGACGATCGCCATGGAGGGGAGGCTCTACCGACCATCGAGGACATTTATCATATGCAGGGTGAGGTGATGATAAACGTGGTTGGGTGTGAGGACCCCTAGGTTTTATTTCTGATGGAGAAATGATGTCAGGATATGTAAATTTTTCTAGGACTCTATCATGCTGAGGGTAGAATGATACCTTCTCCGGAACTTTCGGTGGTCAGTGTTGTGAATGGTTTGCGGGCTCTTCCTACAAAAACAACTACCTCAAGTGAAAGCATATTCTTTTCATTCAATATTATTGAA
Organism: Pinus albicaulis; assembly: GCA_034641835.2. Taxonomy (NCBI): domain Eukaryota; kingdom Viridiplantae; phylum Streptophyta; class Pinopsida; order Pinales; family Pinaceae; genus Pinus; species Pinus albicaulis. Next base: position 603,540,868 of record CM076583.1, read on the forward strand.
AAACATGAATCTTGGAAAGGAATATGGGAGGGTGCATACATGCCGGTGCTTGAAAAAATATTTCTTCAAAAAGCGAATGTGGGCCATCGCTTCCATTCGTCATGGTATATTGATGATGGTTCAACTTACTGTTTGCTGAATGGACCTTCTGATCTCCTGTTATGGACCTCCAAAGTTCTGTAAATGACTATAAATAACGGATTATGGCCCTAATCCTATTCATTTGTACTTTTTGAGTTTGGGAGATTAGAGGTGGTAGTAGAGCCTTTCTTGTCGTTGCAGTCAGCCTGTGTACTGGTGATTAGCGATACTATGCCGAGGTAACTCTCATGATGTCCTACATTTTGATTTTTTTAGTTGGGTGACGTTGGGGGCCATACAAATTATGTTTGTACAACCTCAAAGGGGATTTTTTCCCTAGATTGCACGGGCGATCTAGGGAAATATGCGCCCCCCTTGCGCGTATTTCTCAGGTACAAACGCATGAGAGTGTGCTATCCATGCATCTTTGTGAACAAGGGTGCACCTGTAAATTATACAGGAGCACAAGGGCAATGTTTTTTGAAAAAAATCGAGTTTTTTATTCTCCTTGATGATTTTTATCCTTTTTACTGATGGGGTCCTATTGCTTGGAAGATTAGTGTGGAGAGAGTGAGATTGGCCCGAGATTCGGACTGCTCTGGCTACTGATGCTGGGGTGCGTCATCAGTTGGCTGCATGGGGCGTCCTGAAATTTGCTGAGAACGAGTTCCTTCAGTCACAGGACCGATTGCTACGTTATATTATATGGCATTGGCGCCGGAGGCGCAACATGTTTGTCCTGAGGGGGACAAACTTGATTATTCATTTGGAGATAGATATTTATTTTGTGACTAGATTAATGGCTCAGGGAGAGGCGCTAAGGTACCCGCTTCTTACTGGGCAAGTGAACATGGACAGGTTCCGGTGGCATCATTGTGGTGGTGTGCCTCTGACTGAGGGGTGCATCAATATCGCCTCAGTGACATATGTGGCTGAGTGGTGTGCTCTGGCTATTATTGTGCGACTGGCAGGGTCGTTTGCACCTCATCGGGCATCAGGCCCACAGGTGGCGGTTTTATGCCACTTGAGGAACGGGAATTTCTTCGATTTTTCCCGTTTCTGCTTTGATGGTATGGTGTCGCAAATGAACAGGGTCCAACGTGGATCCAAATCATTTGCGTATGCCAGCATTTTGTGCAGCATCATGTATGAGAGGGTCATGCTGCTGAGGCCCATAGTGCTTGTGCCTATCAAGGGGTGGAGGGAGCCACGTATGAGGAGGTGGGCTCTGGTGATGCCACGCGGTGGTGGTGGCAGAGTGGGTAATTACTAGAATGAACCGATGGAGGCCTGGTTTGAGGCCAATCCGCAGATGTTTTTTCCATACCCTTATGCAGGGATGGACTTTCAGGGTGATCCAGATATTTGTCTCCCTTTTGGTTATGTTTGGGGTCCTGCAGGTATGTGTTATATTTATGCATTTATTCGAGTTTTTCGTGTTCTTGAATGTTTTTTATTGACACTGAAATTCTTTGGTTACTTGTGCAGATGTTGGCGAGGTGGGATGCCCAGTGGCCTGGCTGGTGGGTCAAAACCCTCCACCACGACCGCCTGGTGGTCGAGGAGGTGGTGTCGTCGATGGACTAGGCGAGGGTGCCAGTGGTCTGGGTGGGGATGGTGCTGGCCCTTCTGCTGAGGGAAGCAGCACAGGTGCAGCTGAGATAGCAACAGAGAGAGCTCGTGCAGATGTAGCTAAGGTGCGCGCTGCAACACCTACAGCTCAGGTTGAGGCTCTAGAAGACTTTCGGGGTCGAGTGGATCGTTTGACCCATAGGATGCCTGCTTGAGGTCGAATGTATGACTTCGAGGAGATCTGGCTAGAGACATTAATTGCCTACCAGAGGGACTGCCAGCTAACTCTACGACAGGTATTTATCACAGTGGCGGCAGCAGTTTCTGTGCTGGCACCAGGAGCGGTGGTGGGCCCAGGTGCTCCTCCTAAGGGGGCACCCCCCTAGAGTAGATTTTGTATACAGGGAAAGCACCCATTATGAGGCTGCTTCCCTTATTTTTGACGACATTTGTACTTTTGGGTTGGCCAATGGGCTAGCAATACTATTTTTTGTACTCTGATACACATATTTTTTGATAGATATATGAGAGATATTTTTTGCGACTCTACATGGTGTGATGTCTATTTCAATTTATGCATTTGTGTTATGCTGATGGATATGCATGTTTTTGGTTTTATGTATGATGATTTGCTCACAATGCCTTCTATTCTAGGATATTTTTAGCTATGCGATCAGTTGTTTGGTTTTGATTCCTTGATACATGTGAGAATGTAATATAATCAAATTTTATGCTTAATCTTATGGCATGCAAATATTTTCTAAATAGGTTTGCATCCCTGGTTTCAAATTTTTGGTTTAACTGTGAGACTACTAATTGGGAATCAAGGTATACATGCATATGGCGGATGCCCTGGTGGAGGGCCTTGCACATAAGACTGATAACATCATCATATTCTTCCTGATTGTTGGTTGATGAACCGATGCACACGTCGTTTGAACACAGTGGTGATTGGTTAGGGTGATAGATGACCCAGGTGGCTGCAGCTAAGTTTTGAGACCATCGTGATGCTCCATCAGCAAATACGAAATAGGGTTCAAGTTGGTGATCCATGGTGATATTTTGAACGCGTTTAGGTTTTTTGGGTCAAAAATATTTTGGTGGTGGATTGTGTGTACTCTAACTCTAGCAGATAAGGGCTTGTAGGGCCCTTATGGGTAGGTCTCGTCCAGTTCTGTCAAGATATATTCCCCTTGCTGGAGGCAATGTTTGATGATATAGGGCCCTTTCCATAGGGTTTCTAACTTTCCTCGCCCTAAGGCTTCTTTTGTGAGGGGTGATGTGGCGGTCGAATGATGCTTTTACCCTTTTCTTATGGGCCTCATTGTATTGTAGTGATTGGCACCTATTTTTGTTAACTAGCTCTAGTTGTGCTAGGCGTTGTTCTAGAGGCTGGGTGTCATCCATGAGTTCAATGGCTGCATGCAAGTTTGGGAACTTGTGGAAATCAATACAAGGATGCAAGGTGCCCTGGTGTTTTGCGACAGGAATAAAGCTAGATTCCTGTGATGGAGGGGTTGTTGAAATCCTCTCTTGGGCATGCGATGACATAACTCGTATGTGATGAGTTATGTCGCTGGCATGTGGCGAGGGAAGTATCTCTATAATAGAGACTTGAGTGGGCCGATAGTTGGCCTTCCCGCTAGGATAGTCAATTCTCGGTAGATGGAAGTTGATTTTATCATAGAGATGTATGAACGTTTGTAGCAACAGACATCCTTCTGTCGTGTGATTATGACTGGCGCAAACGGTGAAAGGTATCACAGTGCTGAAAGAGTAGATAGTGTGAGAATCTATGCTACTCAATGTTCCAGATGTGGACGCTCGGAAAGGGTTAGTTGAGGCCCAAGTTGGCTTTTTTTCCATTTTTGCGTCGTGGCCTAGAACCTGCCTCCATTTTTGGTGGGTGGCTGACTTAATGCTACTCTAGATGCTCTCAGCTTGGGGAGATGCATGCACTTAAATGTATGATGAAAGTGTGATAAAATTCAGCAGTAAGTACGTGTAATCTTCTCTTGATTAGAGAGAATCTTTTGAGGGAGAGATGTAATAATGCAGAAACTATTTGCAAGGGGTTTGATTTCTCTACATTGACTGATCCGTTGATCATTTAGATCACATAGGCCGCATGTTATCCTCAGCTGGGCCTAAGGTTTACATGGTTGGTTTATGGTCTTAGTAGGTGTGACAAACCACCCTGATGGCAGGGTCGAAGGAGGCTTATAATCCCATCGTGGTAGTAGGGGTGTCGTTGGGTCGATGATGTATCTTTTATTCCATTCTTGAAGGTCATTCATCCTCTTTTCTATGACATTAATCATGTCAATAATGGGACGGAGTCATGAGACATTAATACAGCGCCAGTGGTAATTATTACCCTGACATATCAGGCAAAAAGTCCGTGATATGGGTCTCTCATCGTGCGTGATCTGAGGCCTGGTAGGGTACCATTGTCAATATGCTACTAAGTCAGGGCAGTGTACTAATATATGGTCCGTCTACTTGCATAATGTGCATGTGGGTGGCTTTCGTGACTTGTTTGTGATGGTAACTATGGGTTGCTTGCTAGGTTGTTCTTCAGTTGACAAGAACATGATTGACCCGCTCATCTCCTCTACTTGCGTATGGAGCTGCCGATGGATTCAACATCCATATCATCTTCTTGGGAAAGATGAACTATGGCTGAGAGGAGGCTAGCAAGGGCTAGTCGGAAACGAGGTATGTAGTGACAATCTTCCAATAAGTGATTGTTGGCACATAACGGGAATGTGAATTGTGCTTCCTGTAGCCCCACGTAGTAGACCCTCACGATTGGATACCATCTGTGGATGAGTTCCAATGTGTTGGGTGTGGAGCCTAATTATCTTTTTTACTTTGTATCACAGCATTGGACCCCTGTACCTTAAATGGGGCAGAAACTCCGCCCGTAAATTAATTGCTGCCATGGGGGGTCCAGGGGGGGTGGCAACAACTTTATGGAGCCCCCCCCCCCGTGAAGCTAAAAACAGATGTAAAATTACCTTGTAAAAGTATAGTAATTTCTAGTCAATCTGGGTCATTCATTAGGCAAATGATCTGACAGTAGAAGTTATGTTTAGTTTATGGTATTTTTCCCTAGAAGGCAACCCCTCACTTTTATGAGGGTATTGTATTGCGGCTGTGTATTGTATGTGTATTATCGGAGCGAGAAACAGAGAGGGAGATTGTGAGAGAGAACAGAGGATATTACAGTGGATCTACTGTAGGTTGTGTCTCTTCATTTTGCTGGATAATAGAAAAGAAGGACTGGCTGTTTGGGGTGGACGTAGCCCAAACTGGGTGAACCACGTATATCTGTGTCTCTCTGGTTTTATGTCTTTTGTGTGCTTGTATTTTCCACATATTTTATGTGTTTCATTGCTCTGTAATATTTAATTTTCTAACACAATGCGGCGCACTCTTTGAGGTAGTGGCCATGTTCATCGCATAGCGTGCAACGTATAATGGTCATTACTGGGGGGCGCTCTAGGTATCGGTGCTCCTCTTGTAAGTACAATATGGTGCACGACTCATCATTGGTGTCCTGGATGGAGGGATCCTCTTAATAGGATCACTCTATTGTGTGTAAAGTGTCCTGATACCATGGTATTTCTGGACAGTGGTGGGTATAGTGCCCATGGGTGTCACAGAGGGCACATGCGTGATTGGTATGTAGCGGTTTGCATATGATTTTGGTGGAAAGTTCCTTTTTATGGGAATGTCATTTTGATGTGCCTGCCTCACAGCAGAGGAGTGATTTTAATTTGTCCAACTACGGGCATGCGTGAGTAGGGTGTCTTGTGTCTTGTCCAACTACGGGCATATAGCGCAGGCTGATGACTCCCTCTGCATGGTGGGGGTCACCACTTTCTTTCCTTTCTTAGCGATTTTGTTGATTGTGGTTGCCAATTTCACAACGGGGATTTCCCTTGCGAGGGCGGTTTCGACTACTGCTTGGGTTGTTTGGGGCTCCTCAGGACCACTAGGTTTTAATCCAAACACAGTAACATTGGTAGCTGGCATTCCTGGAGGGGGAACGAGGTACCACACTGGGAATGCCAATGATATGTTGGGTAGTACCAATGTTGCCAAGACCTGCTGGGAGGTGAAGCCAGGAGGTGGGTATAGTAAAGGAGTTTGGGAGGCAGAATATAATAAGGAGGCTACAGTAGTTGATGCCTCGGTGTCTTTACTACTTGAGTTCGTATCCTGAATAACCTCGATGCTTGATGTGGACATCATGCATACCGGGGCCGTTGTGGTATCAGGTGATACCTCAAGGATAATGGGAGGATCTCCCAGGAAGGATCCTAGGACGGATGACAGTTTGAATTGGCCAGGGCCATATTCTTGATACAGTGAAAGACCATCAGTGGCTATGTCTACATAAGGTAGAACCATATCTGTATTGGTCAAGGGACGCTTTTCAGTGTGTGTCAGCTGGTCTACTGTAATGATTCAATCCTCGGGGGGGGAACATCATGATGCGGAAAATGGAGGATGTTATGGCAAACATGACATACATGTAACTCTGCCCAAGGAGTATATTGTAATCCAAGAGAGCGTCCAAGACTTCGATGTCTATGTGGACCGTTTTTCCAGCTAAGCAGACCGGTACGTTTTGGAAGAGACCGACGGGGGTGGAGGGCCAACCGTCGTATGCCCTAAGTGTGATGACGGAAGGTTTGAGTTATGGGGCTCCTAAATTTTTCCATACATTCTTTGACATGATGCATGTGGATGCACCCTCATCTATGACACATCGGTGAATAGTGATATTCTGTACCGATACTGGTATCTAAAAGGCGACCATAGAGGGAAGCCTAGGGGTGGATTTGTCTAACTCAAAAGCCATCATGCGCGTGTCGGCAGGGTCGACGGCACCTAAGGCGGAAAGTAGGGCTTTCCACTACTTCGGGCATGACTGCAGAACCTCTAAAGTAGACATAACAGCAAGTGACTGGGCTAAATCATCTACGATGCTATAATTGTGGGCTTCCTTGGATTAGTTACCTACTCGCCTATTAGGCCCTTTAACCATTTTTGGCAATGGTTCCAAAGGAATATTTGGAATGGTTAAAGGTGTAGTCGGTGCGGACGTACTAGCCCCTGACAAATCGATGTCTGGTGGGGTGTCGTAGTTACAATTATGGGTTTGGAAAAACATTTCTTCCCCTGCCATGTAAATTTCATAGATGTTTTTCTCGGAATCGTTGCGGTTTCAGTGTTGAGTGCTGATCGTTCCTTGATGGGGGAAGGGTTCTTACATAACTGTGGTTGGCTGGGAAGATCCTCCTTGTCCTCAGTTACTCTGGAGCTTTTTAAGCTCAGGGAGTTTGGGACAGTGGTGAGTATAGTGCCCGTACTCATGACATATCGAACAAGAATAGTTTGTTTGTAGAGGTGGCCTTTTTCCTTGCTTTTGAGCATTGCTTGGCTCCTGGTTATTATTCTGGTTGAAGTTATCTCTAGGTCGAGGTCGCGGTGGCATTGTAGACTGCTGCCCCCCTATCTAGTGTTCCCTTTGGGTTTGTTTTTTACCTTTATTTTGACCACGTTAGGAGGGTAATTCTCTTGATCATACTGGTGTGGTTGATATTGGGACGACTGCACAAATTTCACCTGTGCATTTTTTTGCGTTGGTGGGTTATGTGCTTGGGACCGAGCATACTGTTGTCCCATATTTTCACCTGGCCATTGGGGGGGAGTTCTTCCATCAGTTTTTTTTCCTGCGTATTGGTTCCCCCCGGCTGGAGGGTAAGGTCCTCCTTGGTGATACGCGGGCGCCCTATTAGTCAAAATTTGTTGTTGCATATGATGACTTTAGAATCTAGGTTGAGACATGTCCTGTGTAGATCCATGTGTATAACCGGGATTTTGACTGCTGCTGCCTAGGTATCCTTGGGTCATCGACCCCATGAGTCCGTCTACAGAGTTGGTCGCACCTGGCAATTCTTGATAAGATTGCTGGCGTGGGGCGTTAGGTAGGATATTGTATATGTATCCCGATTGCGTATAAATTAGTTCAAGCTACTGGAATTTACTGATTACGTCCTCTTCGGATGTGGGGTTACGTTGCACCACATCCTTTGAAATCTTCGCCATCAAAGTTTTCAAGAATAGATCTAAAAGGACTCGTTCATCGAGTTGAGCTTTGTATAAGCTACGACGCTGTCTCCACTCGTGGAGGTGTTTAGAAATTTGGGTAGAGGGTGATTGTCTGAAATGAGTGAGTAATTCCATTCCCGAATCATGGTGAATGGGTAACTAAAAAATAAGTGAGGAACGCAGTAGCGAGGGTGCTAAAGGTTTTGTGTGAAGCAGGAGGTTGCTCGATGTACCATTTCGCAGCTACTCCCATGAGAGTGTGTTGAAATAGCCTCAATCGAATAGTATCGTCAATGATGTTATTCGATGAGCACCACAGGTGAAAGGTCATTATATGATTCCTTGGGTCTTCCGCTTGCTTGCCTTCAAAATTTGGTATGTCTGAAGGGAGCTTCGTGGGCATGGGAGGCCAATTAGGGTCGTGTGTGATGGGGTCATTAGTGAACTTGGTTAAATTCAGTAGATTTAATGCTGCTAAGAAGGGTGATTGAGAGGTTGACACCATGGCAATGTGTGAAGACACGAAGTTCTGGTTAGAACCGAGGTTAGTTTGTGGCGTACCTGGTTGTGAATTTAGTTGGCTTCCCGTATGGGATGCACCCTTCTGCCCCCTAGGGGACGAGGGGGGAGTGATGTGCGATGTGGTGTTGGGAGACTGGTTAGGGTTCCCAACGAAGGTTGCTCCAAGAAAGGAGGAACCAAACATTGTGGCAATGATCCGTCTTTGACGCCTAAATGACGAAAGACCTAGAACCCCTCCCGTTAATGGGGGGAGGTCCAAAAGACGCCTGGACCGACGAGGTTCCGTTGGAACCATTTGAGGGTTGTCCATGTTAGGTTTTGGAAGAAAATTTTGAGGGGATTGAATCTATGATCACGTCAAATTTATGGCCACATACATAAAACAAAGTGAAAAAGAAATGATTTTTCCTTTAATTTAATATATGTGATCAATCAAGCGAAAAAATGGTTTCTTCTGTTTGCGTGTGATACTCATAAAATCATAGAAGACCTAATGACGTCCTCACACTTACAAAAGTAACTAGGCCTTGAAAGGATTTCTTGCGAGTGCTGGCACAATGTCCCGAAAGAACTGGCAACGCCCTTAGTCAGCCGAAGATAATCAACCAAGGTAAGGGTAGAGGGTTTGGTGCTTGCTTGCACCGCCACCTATATGGTAAAGGATGCCCTAGTTTTGGCCACTAAGAACCACTATCCCACATGAGCATTAAAGTCTTGGGTTTCTTGGTAATTAGCTAACAATACCGAGTATCAAACGGGTCAGGTAGCCCCAACTGATACTACACACATTGCGCCTAAGCCTAACCCCATCTAAATCGGGTCTTTACCGCGCTCAGGTTTTCTTTTCCATGGGCTGATAGGTGGATTTTAAGCTCCCTAAAAATGCAACTTCTATGTTTCAAATGTGAAGCGTGATCAAGGCGTATTATTGGATGCCCACCCCCTTGATCCTAACTTAAACTATAATTTCTCTTGTGGCCTTTGTGGGGAGAGTTTAGTGAGTTGGTTTAAGTTATTTTTATGTGGCTTTATTTTCTTAATGGGTGAGTGTGTGTGAGCATATGGTGAATAATCTCATAATTTTAACATATGGATATCAGTGATTCGTTACAAATTCCCCCCTAGATAAACTATGTGACGTTGTTCCTTGCTCAGATAAAAATCATTTACAGATAATGGACTGCTTCCAAAACCTCCTAATTAGTCTATGTGAGTGACTAAAGGGAGATGGAAAATCACAAATGTAGAGTGTTCATATGCTTGTCTAGGGTCACCCAATGGCGCAAAGACAACAAATATTACTTACTCTAACTTGCAATTAAGTCCTAGTCCCGCAATCTCCTAAATGCAAAAAATTGAAATTTAAACTAAACAATTTCTACACTGGCTTATGCATGTGTGGTCATGAGCCACTTAATTGACCTAGTTAAACTAAGTGTGCATACCATAATCTGTAAAAACATAAATTGTTCGAAAAGCAATGGTTAATTCGCCCTCTACTTAAAATATGTAAATACTTTTTGTAGAAAATCAATTTAAATGAAAACTAACTAAATGCCTACGAAAAGTAGCAAAAATCAGTCTTCAAAAGCTTTGGGGTATCAACATAGGTGTGGGAAGATACATTAGGGGCTGCCCAACACACTTACAAGTAGAAAAATGTAGCAGATATGGAGAAAAAAATATCTCTGCAAAATGCGTGCAAAACCTTCTGACAGGTGTGCCTTCCTGCACGCAGGTCACTCCTGAACTCGTGCACTACGTGTTTGTGTGTAAAAACAGCACGTAGAATTCCTACAATTAGAAAATTAGGAGCTACCTTCTTCAGTTTTTCACTTCAGTGAGTCTAGGGACTAGAAGATGGGTCAGAGGACTGTCAGCACCACTCCAACATAGACTGAGGGTCTCCTTCAAATAATGGCACAACCATATAAACTTGAAACACGTTAGTGGAGTCGCCAATCCTGTTGTGGTGGATTTGACACTCAGGTGTACGAAATCACACACATTTAGAGAATGTGGTCTTTTCTCTAAACCATAAGTAACAGGAAGTATCTGGGGGGAGCTCAAGAGTATAAGACTTAAAATGAAGTAATACACTTAAGTATGCTCTGTTGGAAAAGTAAAACTAAAAACATAAAAAGAAGCTAAATAGAGAGTTCCAAACAATAACAAGGTAAAAAATGGCTTGATGACCTTCTTCTCATTTAATGCTTGGAATGAATACAAATCTTACCCACTTGCCGAAGGGCCTACGTAGAGGCTCTAGGACCCAATGCAAGGATGTTTGTCCTTCAAGTTCTTCCTTTTGACACAGTTCAACTCTCTCTCTATGCTGCAATAGACTGAAATTGTTGGGTGGCCAACAATTGAGTCCCCTTCTTCAGCTTCTGCTCCTTGGATCACACAAACAGCTAGTGTTTCTTGGGAAACTTTGGCTAGCATAACCTTGTGCTCACAAATTTTTCATCTCTTTGGGGGTTTATATAGTTGAGCTTTCAAACCACCTTCCCTCCCTTTCCCTCCCTTGGTACATGGTGGATAGTGACCCAAGGGAGGGGAAATATTCCATTGTGGGCTGAAATATGCTTTTGTGTGCTCACACAAGGCCTAAGGAGGCACTGGTGCTGTCCTTAGGTGGCTTTCACATAAGGAGAAATTGTCATTTGCGTGCTTGTGGTCCCGGAAAGGGACTTTTTTCCATTTCCAGGAATGTGCACTTATTGGGCTCCAGTGCGCACAAAAGGTGCACTTATTGAAGGAAAAAGCATGCATTCGGGAATTTATGACTAGTTCAATCTTGAATTGCTCCAAACCTTAGAGATTATTCATATTTTTTATTCCATAATGTATCTCTGTCTTGTAAATCCTTGGGCTCAACATTACTAGATGTCGTTTTTTGTTGTACGATTTTCTAGTGTTAACACCTGCAAACTTATAAAGAATTTCCAGGTGCATCGAACACTACAGACGGATTGATTGTGTCACTAACCTAAAATCACCTAGGCAGCAATAGTCAATACCCTAGTTACGTGTATGATCCTAACCATAAAATCTCGCAAGAAAGCTACCATCAAAGTCATTATGCACCTTTGTAAAACATGACCAATAGGGCTCAGTCGTACCATCATCTGCAAGGAGGAACATACCCTCCTATGCAGGGGACCCATTACAAAGCTAGAAATGTTGACAGAAGAGCTCCCCCCCATTAGTCATTCATAAACCAAGGACAGGGACCCCAATATTCCCAATCCCTAGCACAAAACCCACCAATGCAGAATAATGTACCAGTGAACTTTATGCAACCTTCGCAGGCACAACCGCACCAATCATATAATTAGGAGAATCCTAGCAATCCTCCTAAAGCAACAAGGAAAAAATAAAAAAACAAAAAAAAGGGAAATCTTGCACAGGGGGTAAATAATCAACAATTCCCTCTGTGACCTTAGGCTTGGGGCAACTATAACCGAAATCAAAACCAGGAGCCAAATAACTCCCAAGGGAAAAACAAGAGGGTGAATCTTCAGACCAACCAATCTTGTGTGATTTGTGGTGAGTATGGCCATTACACTCACCACTGTCACAATCTCTCGAAGTTGAAGAAGCTTCAGGGTAACCAAGGACAAGGGAAACCCTCACAACAGAAAATTTTCATGTAGGAGCCCTTCCCCCACCAAGGGACAATTAGCACCCAACAGCAGCAAATAATTCCCGACAATTCTGGAAAAAACAACCACAAAATCTACATGACTGGCGAAGAAATGTTTTTTCAGACACAGAACCAAAATTACAATACCCCACCAGACACCAGTTCGTTAGGGGCTAGCACGAGTGCACCAATAACACCATTGAATATATCGAAAATGCCTATTGAACCTTTGAAAAATATGGCTAAGGGACCAACTAGGGGAGCAGAAAACCACTCCAAAGCGGCCCATAATTATAGCATTGTGGATGATTTAGCCCAATCTCCCACTGCCATGTCAGCTTTGGAAGTATTACAATCATGACCAAAGCAAAGGAAAGCCTTACATTCCACATTAGGTGCCATCGACCCTGCCGATTCGTGCTTAATGGCTTTCAATTTAGATAAAGCCACCTGTAGGCTTCCTTCGTTGGTCACCCTCCAGATACCGGTGTCAATACAGAACATCACTATCCATCATTGTATCATTGACGAGGGTGCATCCACATGCATCATGTCAAAGAATGTCTGGCAGAAGTTAGGGTCTCCCAAACTAAAGCCATCAGACATCACACTCAGAGCATACGACAGGTGCCCTTCTGCCCCCATCAGTCTCTAGCAAAATGTCTCGGTCAGCATGGCCAAAAATATGGTCCTTATAGACATTGAGGTCTTGGATGCTCAACTAGATTACAATATACTCTTTTGGGTGGAGTTATATGTATGCGATATCTAACATAGCATCCTTCGTCTTCTGACCATGATGTTCCCCCATGAGGATTGCATCATTACTGTCAACTAATTGTCATATCACAAAAAGAGACCCCTAATGAACACTGATGTTTTCTACCCTATGTAGACACATCTATTGAGACGCTTACACGGTACCAAGAATATGGCCTTGACCAATTCAAATCATCATCTATCCTCAGATCATTCCTAGGATATCTTCCTGTCATAACAGAACCATCAGCTGATATCATAGAGGCTCTAGTGTGCACGATGTCTATATCAACCACCGAAGCCAACCAGGAGATAGAGATGATCAGTAATGACACTTAGACCTCGGCCACGACAACCTCTCTATCTTACGCCACCTGCCAAGATCCTTTCCTATACCCTCCTCTGGTTTTGTGTCACAACAGGTCTTGGCAACAGTGGTGTTGCCAAACTTATCTTTTGCAATACCATTTTGGTACTTGGTCCCACCTACCACAATGGGAGTCACAAACATCACCTCTACAGGGTTAATCCCCCTCACTCCTATGGAGGCCCCACCTATTAATGAGACTGTCGCAATCAAACCATCTAAGGAAATTCGTGTCGCAAAACTGATTGTTGCGACCAAGAAAACCAATAAAAAGGGGAAGAAGGTAGAAAATCCCACCATACAATGAGAATTAAAACCTCACGCCATATGCGACATAGTAGGCCACCCTACCCACTTATTCCTGGAGCTGGAAAAACTAAAACCACTCCTTAGCTCTGAGGTAAATATTGTAGCAACAAGTTCCCGTAGAAAGGAACCAACCACCAAAAATCAAGGAAAGGCATTGCGTACCAACCACACAAGTGCTATCTGTGAAAATTATGGGTATTACACCCATCATTGCCCATAAATACCATGATACAGGGATGCCTTACATGCCATTGAACAATCATATCAAGAGGATCCCTCCATCCAGTCAAATGGAGAAGAACCCCGTGTCACTTTATACATGCAAGAGGCACGACAGTCACGAGAAAGACTCCCGTTCATCCTCCCTCCCCCTATCGAGGTTGTGCACTATGATACAAACGAGATCATTTCAACGCCAAATGTGCAGCCCTAGAATTGTTTCAACGATGGTATCTAATTCATGTAGTATACCATGCTGACCTTCTAGCCATCCATCATTCGTGTCGGATATGTGGTGGCAATCACCCATTACACCATTGTCACTATATCCCTAGATTCTGTGCAGCGCTAACTAGTTTACGCATAGCCATAGTACGCCTCTATCTAGAAGACAACTCTGATATAGAGTCCATGGATATCTCATCAACACAGGAGGATTTGACAAGTAGATCCATCTTCTTCCTGTCAACTAAAAAGCGGCCAGTCAGGGAACCCCTAGTCACCACTACCCGCCCTCCACGGAGAAGACCAACATGTGCATTGTGTAACACACGCAACCAAGTGGTCACCACATGCCCACACCTAGTAATGACATGCCGCTGGTACCCGATCACTTCAACAAACGAACAGGATGGGAACACCCAAGAATGACATTCTTGTCTAGTATGTTAGGACAACCATCATGATTAGCGCCACACCTACCATTAGGGGAATTTTGAGGTCTAAAATGGACCTCCTAAGAAAAATGTAAAACCAATATAAACTTTATAAGAACCAATAGGATTAAATATGATGATGTCAACCATGGGGGATGATTGACCATTTTTTAAGTAAAAGGGTAAAAATATTAAAAATTAATAAAATAATAAAACTACCTTTTAAACTTGTATTTTCAACTTATCTCGCAAATTTTTTCTTCAATTTTTGAGTGGAAGTACTTGTTGGATGAAAATTTTAGTTCCTCATCCAAGGAGTACCCATGTTGCATACTTTTGATGGACCATTCTACATGAAAAATGAAAAATAAATGAAAAATATGATTGCAATCACGCTTTTTAATGCATTTATCATTTTTCATGTAGCAAGGTCCATCGAAAGTATGCAACATGGGTACTCCTTGGATGAGGAATTAAATTTTTCATCCAATGAGTACTACTGCTCAAAATTTGAGTTAAAACTTTGGGAGATAAGTTGAAAAAGTAGTTTTTTCTTTTTTTCCCTCTAAAATTCGATGATGTAATCAAATATTATTTTATTATTTCCACTATTATTTTATAATTTCCTTAAGAGGCCTAATTTAGACCTAAAAATTCCCTTAATGATCCCCCAAGTGCACTCGCTAATTGACATCATTCATTCATTAGAAATGCACCGTCGGGATATCACTAGTCTAGAGCGTATAAAACATAATGGAAGGCAGATTGCCCCCAGGCAGCCTACCCCATTTCCATACCAACACGTTAGTCAAATTAGAAATGGGCATCGACCTAGCATGGCCCATGTCCATCCTAGGCCGGCATGCGGGTTATGCAACAAAATCAACAACCAGGTCAATTAGTGTAAAGAACTGAAGCACCTCACGAAAAAATTTCACATGGTCTCTACCCTCCCTCAGAAACATATCTTTAACCAAGAGAAAATCACACACTGCTATTGACAAATCTGCTCACATTTTCACTATACTATGAAATGTGAACACCTCCCCAAGCTTCGAGCAGTGAGAGAAGCATTAAGTCTACACTCCCCAAAAGAGTTAGACATACCCAAACCAAAAAATCGGAAATGGAAGTAGAGGAATCTCTCCCCTACGCCTGATCCTTTTCGAGCATCCACTTCAGGAATGAAGAGTAGTGTTGGTTCTCACATAATCTACTCAGTAGGCATAGTGGTACCATGCACCATTTTCACTGGCCATAACCATGAAATAGGGGCATGCCCATTAATGGAAACATTCAGGCACAACTTCCAAATCCCAGAAAGTGCTAAGCCTAATAAGGAACCTATCCTTACTCCCACGCAAGCTGCCACGATGGAAATTACTCCACCACCAAACGTCGACGAAATGATACACCATATACGATTCATATTGTCATGTATCATAACCATGACTCAGGTTGTCTGCTCATCAGTCATAGGTGTTGAGTCAGTTGCAACTACGAGAGTATTTGTACCAATGACAGTGAAAACCCAATCCATATGCACCCTGTCGATCGCGTTCGGTTCCACCACATCGACAATACATCTTGGATTCACACATGAATTCATGTCACCATACTACCCCCAATCCAATGGACATGTAGAAGATGTGAACAAAGTACTCAAAAAAATGTTACAGTGCATGGTGAATAACCACAAAACAAACTGGTATCACATGCTTTTCTCTGCACTGTGGGCACACCGCATGAAAGTGAAAAAATCAACGGGGTTCACACCCTTCCACTTGGTATACGGGGTCGAAGCCATAATTCCCATAGAATGAGAGATCCTGAATTTACACGCCACCATCGAACTCCTCGTTGACACCTAGCCTCTAGTGCAGTGCTCAGTACAAATATATTTCATCAACGAAAGTCGACGACAGTCACTCCAGCACAACGAGGCCCATAAAAAGCGGGTGAAAGCATCGTTCGATCGCAACATCACCCCTCAATCATTTACCGAGGGAGATTTAGTCCTCTATTACGATGTCGCAAAAGAAGCCCTAGGGCCAGGAAAGTTAGAAACCTTGTGGCAAGGACCCTATATCATAAAACACCGTCTCCTAAAGGGGGCATACATCTTGACAGAGCTTGACGGAACATGCCTGAACAACCCTGTCAATGGTCTTTACCTCAAGAAATTTTACCCATAAGGGCCAAGAGGGCTCAACCTTAGAGTCAACGTACACACACCAAAATATTCTTTTTGATCACAAACTTGTTACAAAAAGCACTCTAGTGTCACAAATGGATCTTCAACCCAACCATTACTTTGTATTCGCTGATGGAACATCAAGATGGTATCAAAGTTTAGCAGCAACTGCTTGGGTCAGCTACCACCCTGACCGATCACCATTCTTCACCAATGGAGTATGCATCAAATCAACGACAAACAATCAGGCAGAATATGACGCCGTCATTGGGGTCATGTGTGATGCCTTCAATCAAGGCATTTGCCGCTTCCATATATAACTTGATTTCTAGTTAGTGGTTTCATAGTTAAACCAAGAGTTTTAGGTACTGGAATCACATCTGTTTAGAAAATATTTGCATGCAAAATGATTTAGCCGTCAATTTGATCACATTGCATTCACACATGTTCCAAGAAATCAAAACTAGATAGCAGATCACATAACTAACCACATCCTAAACTAGAATGCATCTTGAATAAATCATCATACATAAAAGCAAAAAACATAGATATCAATCAACAATACACATCTTCCATAAACACATATAAATAGTGGACACACCATATAGAGACACAAAAAAGAAACATCTCTCATATATACATATACCAAAAAATGTATGTCTGACTACAAATGATGAGTCATGTACCTAACCCATAGGTCAACCAAAAATACATATACACAAGTCATCAAAAATAAGGTAAGCATCCTCATAACAGGTGCTTTCCCATGTGTACAAAAATCCTCTAGGGATGTGCCCCTCCAGGTTGAGCACCTGGACCCACGACTACTCTCAATAACAGTACTAAGGAACCTGTCAAAACTGAAGTCACCATGTGGTGTAGATTTGGTCGATAGCCCATGTCGTTGGCCATCAACGTCTCTAGCTAGACATCATCCAAGTCATCAAAAAATCCATGGGTAGGCATACCCTGGGTCAGTCGGTCCATGCGGCCCCATGCATCCTCTAAGTTAGAGGTTTGGACCTCTAAGGCAACCATCTTCTCTGCCATCTCTGCGATGCGAGCCTCCGCTACCTCAGTGCAATAAATCACTACATCGCGCTTAGTAGCAGCTAAACTGCTAATCTCTCCAGACAGGCCAACCCCATCACCAGGAGCTCCACCTTGGGGATGCTCCGGACCTCATCCTTGCCCCCCAGCTGGGAGTGGAGCCCCTCAAAACCTCCAGGGTGGATGATGTCCTACCAACCTAGATATAGGATGCCCAACCTTGCTAACATCTACAAGAGTAGCAAAACTATGTCAGTGTCATCATAATACACATATAAACCATAAATACTCAATAAATGTAGAATAAACCAAAGATCATACCTGTTGGTCCCCATACATATCTAATAGGAAGACCCATATCTGGGTCTTCTCGGAAGTCCATCCCAGCATATGGATAGGGGAGGAACATATGAGGGTTGGCCTCATACCATGCCTCGGTAGTGGCATTCCACTAACACCCCACAACTCCTCCCCACTGCGAGGCATAACTAGAGCTCACCTCCTCATGCGGGGGTCCCGATGACCCCCGCAGGCATAAACACCATGGGTTGAAGCAACACCACCCTCTCATACATGATGCTACAGAGGATGCTAACATAAGTAAATAGCTTAGATCCATCTCGTACCTTCTCTAACTGGGCCACCATCCGTCATAAAAGTGATGGAAAAAATCAAAGAAGTGGTCAGCCCTTAGATGACGCAAGACACCTATCTGCGACCCCGATGCCTTGTGTGGTGACGATGACCCCATCAGTCACAAAATCATCACCAAAGTACATCGCTCAGCCAAATTAGTTAGTGACTCTATCAGAATTCACCCCTCTATGAGAGGCACCCCGCCATAATGAATCTTGGCAAATCGTCGAAGGTCGACCCTCCTAGGGGGGAGTGGATAAGGTAGCACCTCAACCCAATAAAGTATTCTTGTCACAAATTATATATGCATCTCTAGATGGATATTCAAGTCACACCCTCTCAACACCATAACCCTACGCTGCTTGTTTCAGCAGCAGACCAGGTAGTGTAGTAAACAATCCTGCGATCGCAGAAGGTCATTCTCAAGAAACTTAAGAAGACCCCATCATGCCAACTGCTGGCGAGCATTTTAATTTTTCACCACAACCATCCGGAGGTAAGGCTAGTCTCTCTCCCTCCAAATCATCCTGTCACCAAACAGGCACACATAAGCGACATGAAAAACACCAAAAAATTGAAAAATTTCCCAAAAAATTTCCAAAAATAGCTTTGGCCTTTTAGCGCGCATGTTTCTCAAACAGTCACACTGATCGCATGCCTGTATCTCAGACAGGCATGAAGGTCGTGCGCACAAAGCCATAACAAGTGTGAAATTTGCACAGAAAACCTCAGTTTCACACAAAAATTTCGCGCTTGTACCTTGATCGTCATGCGGTCAATGTAAAAATTTCCTTGGGTTTTGTACAAACCCAGTTTGTACGGACCCCTGCCAAGTCACTCTAAAAAAATTAAATGCAGGACGTTCTGGGGCCTACCTAGCTCTAGTAGCACGAATCCCTGGTGCATAGGCTGATCGCAATGACAAGAAGAGCTCAGCAACAATCTCTGACCTCTCAAACTCTTAAAACACTGAAATGTCGCGAATGAGATGAAATGAGCCATATTGGCATATATGTTGCCCTTTTTAGATTGTTTGAAGGACCATAACGAGAGCTCAGAAAGCAAAATTTCCAAACCAAAAGAAACATAGTGATCAACACCTCATAATGCCCAAAGGAGGCTCCACACATTCACACCTCTGAAAAAATAATTTTTTCAGTTCCGACAGGTATGTCATCTCTTATCCTCTATTCATTCATGTTTTCAATAATGTTTGAATGAGAAATATTCTTTCACTTGGGGTATTTTTTTTCAGGTATTGTACAAACCATCCATTTCCCCATGCACTGAAGGTCCCATAGCAGGTATCATCCTACCCTCAACATGATAGAGTCCTAGAAAAAATCTGCATATCTTGACATCATTTCTCCACAAGAAATCAACCATAGGTTCCAAACACCCGACCGTACCTTGCACATGATAAACATCCTTGTTGGTCGGTAAAGCCTTCCCTCCATGGCATCCGTCACTCAAAGTAGACCATCCATCAGAAAATCACAATGCCATGGCCATACCACCTCATTCCAGGAATCACTTCATGCCCATTCATCCACCACGCATCAAGTCAAGTTTTACCATATCAAAATAAAACCCATTTCTCGGACTGCCATTTCTTGCAAGTAAATCAAATATGCACCACCGTGTCTCGCATTTGGCCTACCATCCCTCCATTAGCATAGCCCATCTACGATATTTTCCATCCGCTTTCATCCCCGCATAGAGACCAACCAATGGGGCCCCCACCCTCAGCAAAAACACCCTCCTAACATCATCAATGAGTGAAAATTTTCATGTTTAAGGGCACCCATCTCTGTGTTTTGTACAAACCAATCCTATTGTTTCATTCTTTTGGAAAGTTTACAAAGATATTAAATGGAGAATAATCCCCCACTTATCCATCCATTTTTCTCCCATAGTAGCAGTCCCTAGTCACCCTTGGTCGGAGCGTCGTACCTTTCACACAAAGTCACTGCGACATTCATAACCAACATATACCCACCCTGGACGTCCTACTAACTATAGGGATTTCCTCATAAAAAATAGTTATGACTGCCACCAAGCTGCTTTTTTTTATGCTGTGACCTTGGGCCACTAAACTCCCATCATTAGTTTTCAGTCACCCCTCACCATCATGCCTATGTTAAACCTATCAAATCAGAGACCCTAGTCCCTCGCATCATTAGCTCTCTCGTTCGGTTGAGGCTTTATTTTTGTCGAATTCAAGACCCATTCTCCAAAAAGGAAGCAGTACCTTGGATGGCTCCTCACCACAATAGGGGCATCCTTAGGTGGCACTGTGGGAATCATCATCGCCCATAGATGTCGTTGATCCTCCTGACATTCGACTACAACACAATATTTCATTTCAAGATGGTATCGTACTTTACAACCATTTCACTTTGCTTAGATTCATCGAAGACCCGTGCCATTATAAGAATCTATTTCAGCAATGCTTACACAGGTAGGTCCCAGTCATACACGCATGCATATAATGAGAATTTACATGACATACCAAGATTACACATGTGGGCACACATTCAACGTATTTTCAAAGAAAAAACTCCCTTGAGGGCGTCAACAAGCATCGTCATCAACCAAATCAGCAGATCACTACCATATCAATGACTTCACAAACAGAACCTTTATCTGTTAGATAGATTTGTTTAGCTATCATGGGAAATTCTCGCCTCGTAGAAAAATTCTATTTATTGTATCATTCTATTTCTTGCAATTTTCCGACAAAACATGGTCACTCTTTTACCCACTGTAAGGGGTTTCCAACCTTGGGCTGTACACAGGTCTCTCTCTCTCTCTCTCTCCCCACATAGGTTACACAAAAAAGAAACTATAATGTATTTCGGCTATACAGTTCTTCCTAGACCTCGCACATTAGGGGGATACTATTATCGCTGGAAAATTGGACAAGAAAAAACGAAATTACTAAATATCAAGGAGAAGGATTTACAGGGCTGAGAAACATTAGAGGATTTGAAAATTTAAAAAATCTCTAAGGTCAAGAGGAAAAAATCAAATTGCACACTTGAGACACAAGAAAAATGCACCTTGCATGCATTTTTTTTTGATAGGCATGCTAGTTTGTGTGGCTTTTCATAAAAAATCCGTGTGGTCCTAGGAGTGGTGGAAGTCACCATATGGGACCACTTGAACACTTCAGGAAATGATCCTCCACCTGGGGCCGCCCAAGGACAGCTGCCTAAGCCACCTTGGGACCTCAAGTGAGCATGCAAAGGAATCAAGTGGGCACACAAAGAAATCAACCCTTTCTCTTGGGTCATCATCCACAAGTGTACCAAGAGAGGGAAGAAGGATTTGAATTTTCCTATAAATTTCCACCATGAGAAGAAAAAATTGAGAACAAATTGTTATGCTATCTAAATTTACCATGAGAAATCTAGCAGTGTGTAATCTAGAGCAGTAGTAGAGTGAGAGGATTCAGTTGTTGGCCACCCAACAACTTTTATCCTTTGGAGAATAGAGAGGCCTTTGCAACATCATCTCAAGGGTAAAAACTTCCTTGAATTGGGTCTTAGAACTCCATAGTTCTAAGGATCCTTTGGCAAGAGTGTAACATTTTATCTTTCTTACTAATAGCGGTCAATAAGAGGGGATTTTTATTCCACCATTTGCATTATTGTCTCGTTTCACTCATTGTGAGCTTTTATTTTTGTTTTAGTTTAGTTGTGTTTCTTCTCTTTATATGCAGCATACTACATTCCATAATTTAGTGTGTTTTATATATATTAGCATGTGTTCACTAGCCTACTAACCATATTTTCTGCCTGTGACCATAGCTTGTAGGCTGCAGCCATTCCTACCAAGCACCGATGGATTGGTTCACTTGTGCACCAAAACCACCACTAAAATGGTGGAGAGTTCTACAAGAAGGAATTTCAATATTTTTGTAAGAAGTGTGGTATTTTTGGCTTGAGGGGTCCTAACCTAGGTTTAGAGTTTATCGTGCAACCAACAAACCCTCCAACTACGAACCCTTTCGGAAATGACCTGCTTGCGCAGATAAAAGTCTCACCCAAAGTAGTATGGGGGGCTGATTTAACCAGGTTTCCACACCCTGAGGCAGAAAATAATGTAGTGGCCCAAAGAAGATTAATTACAGACTTATGTGGATCATAAACATATGTGCGCAGTATAGAATAATACTTTATTAGATCACAACACATAATTACAAATTAATTCGTCACATATGTATCTGAACCAAATCCAAATCTATCTAATGCGTAATTACTTAAGAAGATTTATCAACCATCAATATAACTTCATGCATAGATAACATATGTATTCATGCAGATATAATTAAGCATAATAAAAGTAAAGCAAACTTAAGACAGAACAATAACAAATAACATATAGAGTTAACATAGAGAGATAACATGATGCTTTCCGCCAAAATTAGTCCTTGTATTAGTTCAGATCAGTTCAATACATCATATTTCCCCTTACAATTTACCCTTTTGTGCACACAGCCAGCGAAGAGAGCACACAACTAGGACTAGGTCTCCATGCACACAGTCAGTTGGAGCCTTTCTATTCAACCCAGACTAAAACCCTTACAAAAGTATTACAGATGCATAAACATGTAGACCATAACATTAATAATATTCTGTATCTTCCTTGGACTCGATTTATATATTTATATCATTCTAAGCGCACAGATAATATGGTCTCAAACCATGGTTTGAGGTCCACAATTTACCCTTAAACCCTTT
Organism: Pinus albicaulis; assembly: GCA_034641835.2. Classification (NCBI taxonomy): domain Eukaryota; kingdom Viridiplantae; phylum Streptophyta; class Pinopsida; order Pinales; family Pinaceae; genus Pinus; species Pinus albicaulis. Next base: position 603,563,753 of record CM076583.1, read on the forward strand.
TACATAAAAATAGGGACTTTTACCTGCCCCAAAGCCCCTTGAATCATTCGTGCAACGCGCATATAAAAAACTTATGCAAAAATATACCAAAAAGTGTACCCCAGGAGACCCCGCTACAACAACCCCCCAACACAAACTTGTGACTCATCCTGAGTTACTGTGGCATATGCTCCTTTATCTTGGCTTGGAACACATCGAAAAAATATTTGAGAGGGAGCACCAGTTCCAGACTCTATGCAACAGCTCCCTGCGCTTGCAGAACCAACTTATTAGTGGTAGAACCTTTAGTGGCCAGCTTGATACTTCGTTGCGTTTGTTGAATAGCCTTCAATGTAGTGTCCAATTTCTACGAGAGTTGAAGAGCATCCTCAGCCCAGGGTTTCATGCATGCCTCTAGCAACTGACCTTTATGACATAGGTCTTCGATCTTTGTTTGGATTGTTAGATCCTCCTGTAGGCAAGCAAGGCACTATGGAATCACAAGGGTAGGCGCCACCATCCGAATCTCAACAAACTGTTTTTCTTTCAGGTGTATCTCATTGTGCAACTGTTGCACTACCAGTTCATTCTAGACTGAAGTCTAGACACCTATAGCCTCATCTAAAATATTGTCACACTGCGTGACTGTGGAAACAATGTTGTCAGTGGCCTGCTTGACTTAGGAAACTCACTTCGCACGAACCTCAGGTGGAGTTTCAGGCTACAACTTCATTTGAAGACTAGTGATTCGGTGCTCAAACTCTGCATGGACTATTTGGACTTCGGCGTATGAATACTTTAATGCGACATCCAGTCCTTCTAATTATTCTTCTGGGGAAACTGTGGCCAAGACTGCTGGAGCCTCACTACATACTTGGTGGATTTTTGCTTCAAGCACGTTGTCGGCTATGTGGCATGCTTCCTCTGCTACTTATTGTTTTTGTTGTGCGTCTACAGTCGAATTTTTTGACTCGATAACAGATGTGTGAGGAAAAACCTCACATAACTAAAGTTTGTCGCCAATCATAGTGTGCATCAAGTGTAGCTTTCCTGCAGGTAAACTATACAAGTTAATATTAATATCACTTGCACCTTGAAACTGGGTGCATCGACTGGCATCTACATGGATGGCCAGTGCATGGATTTGCACTAGTATAACATCTTCGGTCCCTGGTAAGGCTATGTCCAACGGCTGCATTCTGGTTACATGTGCGCTCGGATGTGTCTGGATTTCCTAAAAAACACTTGCTTTAATAAGGCTCTCTTGCATTTTTAGTTCTTGGATCCCGACCTGCAAAACTTCAAGCGCAGTCTTATATTACACCTCCATATCTGTCCATCAATCCTCAGTCACATATGTGAGTATGTTTTCAATATCGTTTAAATCATCCTTAGTCAGCGTCAGGACCTCCTCTCCATCATCTTTAGATCCCTTCCTCTTCTTCCTTGATCCACCAACACCCTGATAACCGCACTTTGTGCCTTTAGAAGTATGCACTTCTACCTGCTCCACTGCGTCTTTCAGCACAATACCATTATTTTCTGGCTCTGTATCTTTCTCTAGGTAAATAGCTTCACGAGTGGTTGTCATCGTGGTTTCCTTCTCTGTCAAATTTTCTGTGGTTTTATTGGTGGTTTTCTTTGGCTAAGTACCAGTGCGCCGATTTGTTGGAGTTTTAGGAATAGATGTGGACACACAAGGCTCCAACCAAAATGGTGGCCACTCTGTAGTGATGTGGACCAGATCATCGTCTATGAATAAATATGGTAACTCGTACCAAAATCCCTCTACGACGCCTTTCGTGCGGATGTGCATATTGTGGAAAGTGTCTTTGAAGTCGGCCATCATCTTATACTAATCATACAGTGTTGGGGATAAACACAACTTAGATTGCACCGCTTGATAGAGTGAGGCATTGAAAAGCACCCAGAAAATCTTGTTCTCCTTAATGCATGTGGGGTCCGATGAGTTCCATAGTGTCGCATACTTTGCAGCCTCACACATCTGGGGCTCTATCTTGGGAAACTGGGTATCCTCAATGATCTTTGACCCACTTAAAGCAATAAATAACAACAACCAAGCATAATGGAATTTCTTACTATCTTCCTGTGCTTTGCGCACATTCTCTAAGAATTCCTTGGACAAATAACTCGACCAATTGTATATCACCCCCTTTTCACATTGGCCAACGAGAGCAATCACTTGTGCAGGAACCTCCTGTGGTCTACATTTTCGCATCATCTTGCATGCCAAGATGAGTGTACCAAATTGAACAACAGGGTAATTTATCTCACTCACCATAAATCCTCTGCTTTTCCACGAGACTTGGTACTTTGTTTTTATATTTTATGCGATGAATTTTTCCTGCGCTTTTCCTCAAAAATCACAATTGGGTCTACACATTTAGCAGGTAGGCTCGTGATCCTATGGATCAATGCATCATCAATGGTAATGTGCTCTCCCAACCACAATGCATTGTCATGCATGAGTGCGACTAATTTTTGGATACATATATTGTTTATTGGGTTGCGCCCAAACTGAGGGATCTGTGGAAAATTCAACAGGCTTGCCTTGTGCAGACCTAACACCCATCTCTTCGGCTCTAGGCGCATGATTCACCCTTCATACTGGAAATGGTTGAGGTAGAGTTCTGGTGCGAAATCTGGAAATTTGTCCATGTCCATGATGTCCCAATCCTCCATTCTGAGCTACGACACTTTTGCAAACATTTCTCCTTCCATCGGGATGTTTTCTAGGATCAAAGGGATTTGGATACTCACTCTCAACTTGTCAAGATATTTAAGAAACCTTACATTTGGTTTGCACAGTGCAGCATAGGTCAGCAGTCACGAGATCGGGGCCACTTCGACCACATCCTTCTCTTCCTCCATAAATGTTCTAGGAGGTCTATCATTGGTCTTCTCAGACGCTCAACCATAGTGGAGTGAAACTTCATAGTCTTTTCCCTTGGGGATTTTCTTGTTCTAGAGGTTTTCCCCTTCTTAGACTTCATGGGTGCAGGTCTTTCAGCCATCAATGTGATAGGGACCTCTGGCGCAACAAGGTCATCTCCAGGTCGTGTAGCTATCGTATTGGGTGAAATTACGTAACCCAACCCTCTGCGGCGCAACTCTTCCTTGAACCTCGGATCCAAACCAGAAATAGATAATGAAGTATGCAGCAGAAATCAAGGAACTCAAGTCAAATAATTCACTCAGAAATAAAAGGGAACTATTGCGACCCCATAGGTCATATTTATACTTGTGGCATGTCTTTAACGGTTCCTTCTGCATTAATGTGTCTCCATAAATGACAAAATGGTCCCAAATATGGCAAAATCCCTTCATTGAATGTAACCTAGATGCCCCCATAAACAGTAATAAAGCTATCTTTTCCAAATTTATTGTTCCAACGGCTAGTTTTTGTCACCTCTATGACCCATTCAACCTCCTCGTGCAACTACCGCGCACGCGTTGCACCTTTCTACGCATCCTCCATTCCATCTGCACAGATTTGATACTCCGACCATATAGTCATTTGGTACACATAGGGTCATCCATGTATGGCTTCAAGCGGCTTCCATTGACATACCCAGGAAGGTATTCTCTGCTCAATGTGGCCAAGAAAACTACACCTCCATCAGTGATTTCCTTAACAACATATGGCCTTAGCCAATGCATCTTCAACTTCCCTGGGTGGCGCTCAAACTTGCTGTCATACAATAGGACCAAATCATCTTCCTTGAACACTTTTTTCCAGATGTGTCTATCATGCCATGATTTTTTGCACGCCTTCTGAACTTGTTGGTGATAATTGGCAATAAAATGATCTTCTTCCAGAGAAACCAACTGCAACAATCATTCTTCAATGGCGTCTGATTTTCCATATTTGTGAATGTTGCAATGCGGAGACTAGGGAAAATGAACTCCATTGGAAACAAAAATTATTTCCCATATACCATCCTGAAAGTTGTCCTACTAGTCAACTTCTTGCATGTGGTCCGATATGCCCATAGAACTGCAGGTATGAACTCATCCCAATCATTTCGATTAGCATTTCACACCTTGGTAAGTGCAGTCTCCAATAATTTATTGAATGCTTCAAACACACAATTTTCCCGAGGATGATAGGGAGATATCTTTTGATGATGTATCTTGAACTCCTCTGTCAATGCTTCAATGGTTTCATTCACAAAATGCATACCCTGATTGCTTATTAGAATCTTAGGACATCCGAAGTGAGTCACAATATTCTCAAATATGAACTACGCAGCTATATCTGTGGTAAAATCCTTCACAGGTTTAATTTCTGCCCATCTGGTTACACAATCCGTTGCAGTGATAATGTGACGTGCACCACTCTTATTTCCTCAAGGATTGATCGGCCCAAAAAATTCTATAGCCCATTTCTCAAATGCTTTCAGTTCCATATGTGGATGCAAGGGCATCTCATCTCTGCATGATGGATTTTTAGTCCTTTGGCATACATCACATGCACGACAATGCGCATAGGCATCATTGTGCAGTGTGGGCCACCATAACATAACTCGCAAAATATTTTGTGCGGTTACCTTACTTGCATAATGACCACTAACAATCCCTCCATGAGCTTCATCTAGGATTTCACAGCTTTCATATTCTAGAACATATCTTCGTAGAACTTCATCTGCACCCATTTTGTATAGCTGTTCAACAATAATAGTGAAGTCTGTTGCACACTTCATGAGCTCATTATTCTGTTGAACTGTACATTCTTCAGGCGTGCGTCCAATAGTAAAAACTGAATAATATCAAGGAAATTCTCATCAACCTCCTTTATCGTAAACAATTGCGCTTCTAACAATCTATCCTCCAAGTTCATAGGTTCTTCACTAGTCTCAATGTGTGACATATGGTATGGCCCAAAATTGAGTCTTTCAGGTTTTACAATAACCTCAAAATCATATTCCTGGAATAACAACAACCACCTGCAGATCTTCCCCCCCAACACAGGCTTATTGACCAGGTATTTTAAATCAGAATGATCAGTAAACATCTTTAAATGGCCTCCTAATAGATAGTGGTGAAACTTCAGCAACGCGTACATGATTGATAGTCCTTCTCTTTCTGTGGTTGAGTAATTTCATTCTCTACTTGAGAGTTTTCAGCTTCCAAATGAAATAGGGTGATTAATATCTCCTGCTCCTCACTGTGCTAAAATAGCTCTGAGTGCAATACAAGAGGCACCAACATGCACATGAAACACCTTCAACCAATCTGGGAAGACCAGTATGGGCACAATTAGTATATTTTCCTTCAATAATTCAAAACTCTTCTGACAATCCTCATCCTAGGATAATGTCACATCCTTCTTAAGTAGCTTCTCCATGGGCACAGTTATCAGTGCATAACCCCGAATAAACTTCTGATAATACCCTGTGTGCCCAAATATTGAGCACAATTGCTTGACATTCTCGGGAATATACAGATTAACTGTTACTTAGATCTTTGCAGGATCTACCATCAACCCTTTCTAGCATACAATGTGTCCCAGCAGTTTCCCAAATGACACAGAAAATATACACTTCATCAAATTCAATGAGATCTAGTACTTCCTACAGGTATCTAGCATTAATCGTGGGTTTGAAACATTCTTTTTCAATAGCCCAAACACAGTCCAATCATCGAAGTATACCTCCAAGAACTTGTGGATAAATTCTTTGAAATCAACTACTACTATGCGCGAGAACATGGCAGGCACATTCTTCAAGCCAAAGGGCATGACCGTATATTGGAAAGATCACAATTCTGTTGCAAAGGTGGTCTTACTCTGATATTTTGGCGCAATTTAGATCTTATGATACCCTGAAAACCCATCAGTGAATGAATAAGCTTCTTGGACTCCAAAATTATCCAAGATTTCATCAGATAATGGAGTTGGGAATTAATCATGCACACAAGCATCATTCAATTTGCGCAGATCTACATAGATCCTGATTTCTCCCTTGGTCTTCTTGTCTTGTACTACCATTGGACTTACCCAATTAGATTCTTTGACTGGTTCAATGATGCCTGCAACAACCATCTTATCCAACTCTTCTTTCACCTTTTCTTATATCTTGTGTTGGAAATATTGTCATTGATGGAAAAGAAGAAGATTAGGATCATCAAAGGTATACAGGAGCAACAAAAAAGTCAAAGGAGCAGCAAGGCAAAGAAGGAAAAAGTGCAGTGAAGAGGCAAAAAGGAAGTAAAGGAGCAGCAAATACATTGATGGTTTGGTAGAACATTGATGTTGGCATGTTGATTGAGCTAAATTTTTTGTGATGCAAAGGAAATACTCCAAGGAAATGACATTGTTATGAATTGTTGTGATGCACTAATGATAGACATTGTTATTTGATGTTGGAATTAAGTTATTGAATTTAATCATTACAGGTGGCTGAAATTAATATTAGATTATTTATGTATTTTGTGGCCTAATATTCAAGATATGAAGTGTGTGGAAACGAATGAGTGGAAGGAAAAGAGTCAAGCTTATTCACTTCATATTCCTTTGAGGGATACGAACATCCAGAAAATTGTCTTTATAAAATATGTGATTTTGGAAGGCATTGGAGATGTTATAGAGTTGGATAATGTGATTAAACTAATTGATATGTTATGCATTAATTACATGGCACATATGGAGACGATGTGAATCAATTTTGAAGGGAAGAATAGGCAGAAATGAAGATGGAGAGATGCAGAATTGATGACCAAGAAAACCAGCACATTGTTGTTTCTTACTTGCATCAAGGGATTGTAGTCTCCTCTCAAGTTGCAGCTTGATAAATGTTCAGTTGGAGTTGGTTGAGGTAGGAGCCTGCTGTGGGTGGTAGCCTACATAAAACATATGGGAGTTGGATCTTCCTTGAATGTTGTAGCTTGCAGAAGTTTGAGGTAGTAGCCTCCTGTAGGCTGGAGCCTACATAAAATCATATGTAATAAGGAGTAGGAGCTTGCCTTTGCATCACAACAATAATAAAATCGTGGTTTTCTCCCTTATGGGTTTCCACTTATATCTTATTTCCATATACATTATTATTATCTGTTGATGTGATGTATTAGTCTACTTATTACTTATTGTTCACATATTTTTTTTGTCGATCACTTTTTGTTAAGTTGCTCATGTAATGTTTTAAGTTAATGAAATAAATGAAAAGAATATTAATGTCCATAAATGGACTAAACTAATTCACCCCCCCTCTTAGTTTATTCAAGGGTTCATCAATTGGTATCAGAGAAGGTTCCTTTTGTATAAGCCTAACAACATGAAGGTTGGTTTGGTCGAGTCATGGACTATCAAAGTGTACTTGTGTTGAGTTCAAAAAACTTTCATGAATGGAGAGATAAGGTTAAAGAAAATTTAATGGCTTATGGACTTGCTGTATGGAAGCTTATATGTGATGGCTCCTGCAAAGACTCTCCCTCTTTGCAAGAACAACAATGGAATGCTAAGGAAAAATTCAAAATGTATAACAATATTCATAACAAGGATCTTGACACTATAATATATTTAACTTCTGCAAAATAAATCCGGAATAGATTTCATCTCATGCATGAAGGAGACACTAGTGGCTACATTAACAAGAAGGAGAAGATAAACAAGAAGAAGAAAAATCCCTTTCAAAAGGAAAAGGAGAAGTAAAATGAGGTAACTCCTAATGTGAATGGACATGATTTCCATGAAGAAAAGAAAGTTGAAGATCAAGCCAAACTTAACATTGTCTTAACTGAAATAGAAAGATTGAAAAATAAAATGATCAGGTGATCATGTCCAAGTTGAAAAAATGCTCAAAAATGGAATTGCTCAAAATTGGTTGAAACCTGAATGACAGGATAGGCCTCGTCGTTATGATTCTAGCGCCACAAACGACACTCAAATATGACGTCGTATGTGAAAGTTATGCAGGTTTGAAGTCTCTAGTATCCTTCAAAAATCTAGTTTGACCAAGGTTGACTTTGACTTTGGAATTATTAAAAAAAATATTCCAAGGAATATTCCTTGCGGCTGAATCATACTTCGACATGTGGCAACATTGGATTTGTTTATTGGTTGACTGTGTAAATTTATTGGCCAAACAGTGGTAGGCCCAGAGGCTGCCACGTGGCCCCTGCCCGATAGAAATTTTGGAGGTGTAAAATATTTAAGGCCCAATGAATTTTAACCCGCAACCTCGTGCGCCCAAGCCAAGTGGCCCAACCAACCGGCCTATTCCATGGTTCTTAACATGCTATGTGTCGAAGGCATATTTAACGTTTGAAAATGTGTGGAGAGGAAAACCAAAGGGGCTAGCCCCTTAGGGCTAGCTTGACACTTGACATGACCGTGTCGTGGTGTCTAGGGGCTAACCACCCGCCTGACAGTTCCGGTGGCGGTTAACACCATCGCATATGACCACTTTAATATGCTAACCTCCCACTTTAAATGCCACAAAAATGTTAACTTTTTATTCGGAGGTCTTTGCAGGTGGTCACATGACCCGCCCAACATTTAATGCCAACCCAAATAGTTTCCACCTAAAATTGGAGCGAAACCACTATTTCTGGTGGATTTAGCCAAATTTGTCAAACTTAACTACAGTTAGCCCACATTTAGTGGGGTTTTCACTTGACATTGGGCAAAATCTTGTTTTTGTCATAACTTCTTCAATATTGGACCAATTTGGATGAAATGTTGGTCAATTTTGGGTATTCTGAGCATTCTGGAGCCATTGGGATTGGTTGAAAAGCCAACAGAGGTGTTTTTCAACCATTTTTTCTTCAGAGAAGCTTGGAGAGCCACTAGGGCCATAAGGGAAATGGAGCTGCATTGGGCTACCCTTCACTGTTTGAGGTGAAAAAAAAGCCATACTTAGCTTATTTATGTCTTCTGAATTCATTTTCACAATTTTTTCAACCTGTTTAGGCTTCTTTCTCACTATAAAACCAATTTGAGCAACCTAATATAGCAAGGACATGCCCATTGGGAGCCTTGGACCCGACAGATGTAGCCTAGGAGGGGTGAACTGCCTCATCATGTTGCTGTGTTGTTATGGTGAAGTTATGTTGCTATGTATTTCTGATTTAAGGTGTTTAACAGTAATTTTAATTAACATTCCATCACACATAAACTCAAAAACAGTTACCAAAAACACTTTTTTTAATTTGCAAGACATGACGAACACTTTGCACACTTAATTAAATGGAAATGGATACTTTGCACAACATTACAAATAGCTTCATTTTCAGATTAGATGGTATCAAAGCTTAGGATTTGAGCCTTAGGAGCTAGATTTTTACTTAGCATTTGTTTTGTGCAAATATATAGTTGATTGTTTGCAAGTTTTGATGCTTACTAGGCTTAAACTCAAAAGAGGTGGACACTTGGTTAGTGCACAAAGTAATCCTCAACCAAGAAGGGCTAGAGAGCCACCTCCAAGAGCCATAGAAGCATCTTCAAGCATGTCTTCAAGAGAGGGAGAAGCTCCTGAAGATATGGATCCCAAAGAAGAGGAAAAAGTATTCCAAAAATCTTTCCTAGACATGACAGAGATGGTAAGGATACTCTACCAAGAAAGAAATGATAGGCTTGCAGAAGAAGGGTCTAAAAACTAGAAAGAAGGAGAGGGTTCTTCAAGAGGAAAGAAAAGTGATGACAAGTCAAAGAAAGGACACGGAGGAAATGGTGATCCACCATCCCCATCTTCATCCTCTTCCTCTATATCATGATCCTCTACTTCGTTGAATCAATCTCACAATTATAAAACTACTGGCAAAAGTCCATTTTTAAAGCTTGATATTAAATTTGAGTTGCCTATGTTTAACGGTGAAGTCAATGTAGAGAAACTTGAAAATTGGATAAGACAGTTGGAAGTTTACTTGAAGATACAAAACCTTCATGAAGACGACACCAAGATTCAGTTTGCCTCTTTAAGAATGGAAGGAGCAGCATTGGTATGGTGGGAAGCCAAGACCAAGGATGAAATTAAAAAACATGGTAAGATTACTTTGTCATGGGTTGAATTTATTTCCGCAATTAAGCAACAATTTTATCCATTATCTCAGTTACAAAAGGCTATCATGAATTGGCAAAGTTTTAGAAAACTTATGGGACAAAGTGTTCAAGATTACACTCAAGAGCTTAGAAGAAGGGCTTTAATACTTGGAATTGATTTGCATAGTCAAGATACCTTGCTGAAATATATAGGTGGTTTACACAATTACCTTATTCATACTATCTTCATGTTCAATCCTACTAGTCTAGACGAAGTTTGTGTGTAAGCTACGTATTTAGAGGCTAGAGGGAAACAATATTTTGATGAGAATATGGATAGTGAATTCAAAGGCAAAGGGAGGAAAAGAAACGAAAACTCTAGGAAAGAAAAAGGAAAGTTATTTTGTAAAAACTGTTCCAAAACAAGCCATGATGAAGACCATTGCTGGAAACTTCATTCGTAGCTGAAACTAGAGAAATTTAAAAACAAAGATAAGGCCAAATAAAAGGGCAAAACTGTTCCAACTATTGAACAAGACTTAGGGTTTGAATCAGGTGATGAAACTAAAAGCATAGCCATGGTACTAAAGAACATAAAGGGGAAAGAGATTGTAAATGAAAAAATCCCAATTCTAGAACTTTAAACTGTCACATAGAAGCTCAAAATGAAAAGAGGAGGATAGAGCTATTTCATATAAGGATAATCTCAAAACACACAAAGATAGACACACTATTTGATAGTGGGTCTCAAGCAAATATCATCTCAGAAGACTTAGTCAAGAAGCTGAAACTTGAGACCATACCTCATCCAAAGCCATATCGAGTTGGTTGGATTTTCAAGGATGCTAATTTACAAGTTTCAAGGAAGTGCGTGTTGCTCTTCACCATAACAACTCATTATGTTGATTTGGTTGAACTGTATGTGGTACCGCTTGACATTAAAGGTGTTGTGTTGGGTAGTCCGTATTTATATGATAGAAAAACGATCTTCCATCGCCATGAGAACAAGTACCATTTGTTCAAGGATGGTAAAGAGTTTATTGTGAGAGCACATCGGAAGAAGCTAGAATCATCTTTAGTGAATGTAGGACAATTGAAAAGGCTTGTCAATGCAAGTCAAAATATGACACTGTTGATGGTTAAGCAAAACGATTTTGTACATAAACCTTTTCATGTTATTGCTGATGTAAATGATGATATGTTTCAGCCTGAAAGCAAGTCGTCTTTTGAGGATGACAAGATGTTGCAAAAAGTGGCTTTGGTGTCGATCGATGCAGAGAACAAAGTGTTGGTGCAAGGTGGTGCAAGAATCCAAGAGAGGGTAAAGCATGCAAGCAAAGAGGGCACAGGGTTCAGCATGGGTCATTGCTAGTTTCAGAATGGAAGGATGGTATGGCGAGAAAACTTGGTCAAAATTCGACGCAAGTACATGGCTCATTTAGCAAAAAATCGCCATAAGGATAGTTGGCAAGGTGAATTTCAATTTCAGTTTTCTTTGAAGTTAGACAATTGTATAAACAATATTATTTCTGCAAATTTTAGTTGTTGTTCAGCAAATTTCAAAAATTTGCATTATGACTCAGTCAAGGTTAGCAACAATCGGTCAGCGGATTCAAGGAAGAATTTATCTTTTTATGAGAAGCTCAATATGATGAAGTCAGGAATATTTCAGTGGTTCAAGGTTGGAAGAGTGGAGAATCAGTCTCCTCATCTTCAATTTCTATAAATCAAAGAGCTTTTGGGGTCCAAAAGCTTCCCATTTAGGAGGTGTGATCACGTGATCATGTCTAAGTTGAAAAAATGCTCAAAAATGGAATTGTTCAGAATTGGTTGAAACCTAAACAACTGGATAGGTCTCGTTGCTGCGATTCTGGCACCACAAACAACACTCAAATCTGACGTCGTATGTGAAAGTTATGCAGGCTTGAAGTCTCCGGTATCCTTCAAAAATCCAGTTTGACCAATGTTGACTTTAACTTTGGAATTATTAAAAAAAAGAATATTCCCTACAGGTGAATCATACTTCGACATGTGGCAACACCAAATTTTTTTATTGGTTGACTGTGTAAATTTATTGGCCAATCGGTGACTGCCACGTGGCAGGCCCGGAGGCCGCCACGTGGCAGGCTCGGAGGCCACCACGTGGCAGGCCCGGAGACCGCCACGTGACCCCTGGACGGTAGAAATTTTTGAGGTGCAAAATATTTGAGGCCCAATGGATTTGAACTTGCGACCTCATGCGCCCAAGCCAAGCGGCCCAACCAACCGGCCTATTCCATGGTTCTTAACATGCTATGTGTCGAAGGCATATTTAACGTTTGAAAATGTGTGGAGCGGAAAACCAAAGGGGCTAGCCCGACACTTGACATGACCGTGCCATGGTGTCCAGGGGCTAATCGCCTACCTAACAGTCCGCCGGCGGTTAACACCATGGCATATGACCACTTTAATATGCCAACCTCCCACTTTAAATGCCACGAAAATGTTAAATTTTTATTCGGCAATCTTTGTGGGTGGTCACACGACCCACCTAACATTTAATGCCAGCCCAAATAGTTTCTGCCTAAAATTGGAGCGGGTACACTATTTCCGGTAGATTTAGCCAAATTTGTCGAACTTAATTGCAGTTAGCCCACATTTAGTGTGGTTTTCACTTGACATTGGGCAAAATCTTGTTTTTGTCATAAATTGTTCAATATTGGACCAATGTGGACGAAATTTTGGTCAATTTTGGGTATTTTGAGCATTCTGGAGCCATTGAGATAGGTTTCAGAGCCAACAGAGGTGTTTTCAGACATTTTTTTCTTCAGGGAATCTTGGAGAGCCACCAAGGCCATGAAGGAGATGGAGCTACATTGGGCTACCCTTCACTGTTTGAGGTGAAATTAAAGCCATACTTAGCTTATTTTTGTCTTTTGAATTCCTTTTCGCAGCAGTTTCAACCTATTTAGACTCCTTTCTCACCATAAAACCAATTTGAGCAACCTAATATAGCAAGGACATGCCCATTGGGAGCCTTGGACCTGGTAGATGTAGCCTAGGAGGGGTGAGCTACCTCATCATGTTGTTGTGTTGATGTAGCCTAGGAGGGGTGAAGTTATGTTGCTGTGTATTTCCTATTTAAGATGTTAAATAGTAATTTTAATTAACATTCCATTACACATAAACTAAAAAACAGTTACCAAAAACTCTTTGTTTAATTTGCAAGACATGATAAACACTTTGCACACTTAATTAAATGGAAATGGATACTTTGCACAAAATTACAAATAGTTTCATTTTCAGATCATAAAAGTAGAGAAGACATGAAAGAATTGGTACAAAATTTAAAAAAAGAAGGAGAAAAGGCATGAAAACAACGGGAATCTATAAAACAAGCAAAGTTATTGCCTACTCCCATTGTCAAATTTGAGGTCCCCGTGAATGATGACCAGGGTGCTGCTACAAGTTAGTGTGCTACATTCAAGTGATATGATGAATGTATATGAAACTATGAAATAAATGTAGACAAGACCATAGAATACAACAAATAAAAGACCACATCAACTCATATAGGTATTTGGAGAAATATCACATTGTGCATCCTTGATCCATTCACATATGGTGAATGTTGATATCATTAGAATGGATCGAGTTGATGAACCAAAGGAGGAGCAAGTTGCGCTCCTCAATACAATGGCTGAAAGGAATAAAAATATGGAGAGCTTGGAAGAATGATCTTCTGCAACGGATTTTTCTAGAGTCTAGCGATCAATACTAACGTTCCTCATCGTGAATGACCGGGCATTATAGGTTTCAACATTGCATATGGGGTGTTTAATTTTGCCTCACTACCATACGAGACGTTGGACCTTGGGCCCATGGGGTCGCCTTAGCTGCTCAATTGTGGGTCGAGGGTTCTACTCACTAGAATTTCAAATACGTAGTAGTGGAGGATTCAGAAAAAAAATATTGTTGTAGTTGTTTACATCTTGAATGGAAATTCATGGGGTTGGAAATATGAAGTGTTACAAAGAAAGAGAATCAACCAGAATGAAACGTTACTTATTCAGCACTTACAGTATGCACAAACCTATGGTATGTAGTGTGATGGAGGTTGATGTACAATGACAGTGACAGGTGAGTGTAATTAGAAATCATGCATTGACAGAATGTAGGGGAGTACAGAATAACGATTATGCAGTAATGGATGACATAGGTGCCAGACACGAGACCTGAGAAGTTCCAGTTGTCAGAGAACACCGAGCATAGATATAGGACACAATGGAGGCACATAGACATTATTGCACATATGTGCGTTGAATTAATTCTACCTACCCCACATTAAATCTAGTCTAGAATGGTTGGATCGTTATCATATGACATGCATTACCAGTGATCAGTCCGTTACATAAGACTTAGTTTCTTTGTTGCATGGAGTTGGTGTTGATATTATGTATTGGCATTATGGCATTTACAACTTCAATGTTATGGCAACGTATAATGTTACGGTTTGTTTTATACAATGATTATATCGCAACATCATATGGGTTGATATGAAGGAACCATGTTCTCGTCATTTCAAAAATTCCTAACAAATTTCCTGTGAGCTCCTCATGGGTCACCATGGTTGCGGTGCTGTATCTGTTCATCTCAAAAATCCGGAGAGGGTCGCAAGCGTAATGACTATTGGACATGATGTTGACATATTCCTGGATGGTATGAAGATATGTCGGTAGAAGTAGGAGTAGTGCTTTGGTGACTTTTCTGCACATACAATTGCTACAAACATTCAGTATTATGATCCAGAACTTGCATAATGTACATCCAACATATTTTGTTCAATGTCTTCCTTTGAATGGAAGTTGATATATTCACTAGTTGATGGTGTCAGATGCATATGAATCCAATCGAAAAGGATGCATAAAGCCCATTGTATTTTTTTTTTTACTTATCATCATTATAATAAGCAAGCCTAGGCTATTATCTTGATGTGCTCCTAGATATTTTTAAAGGCTTCTGATCGGCTAGCTTCAGAGGCACCGAGTAACTTATTCAGTGTAGGTGAAAGGAATACAGATGCCATAAGCCCACTCAGCTTCATCACCTTCGTATCACTTTCTGTTGTTCCATAGAATTTGCTGCCTCTTTCACTGCGGTCATGGAAGTGAGATTCAGTTGCTGAGCTTTGGAAGCCGCTATTTTCAGCTTTCTTCCTTTGTAAAACATCACCATGTTGAGTTTCGTGGAAGATAGCCTCAAACCCTCACAATTATAGTCCTAACACTGTCAACTCAGTTGGCCAGTAGAGTATAATAACCAACTCAACGTTATTATAATACATGGAAGTAGCTATATTATACAAAATCGACTGCTAATGCCAATATGAGAAAATCGGCTTGATAAAGAAAATGTTTGGATAAATCAGCTTTGACCTATAAATATACGTGACGAATCGTTTCTCTCTAGTTGTTTCTTTTTCATTCTAAAAGTTAAATAAAGCATGGTTGCACCTAGACGCTACCACTCAGAAGAAAAGTCTGTCTCCTAAGCTATGATCTACCCAAAAAATGTAAAAGTAACCTTGGTGGAGATTCCCTTACCTGCCGTGGAGGGTCACCCACCTGGTGCAAAGTCCACCTCGGATATCAAGAACGAGAAGATACCTCTAGTCAAAGCTGTGGACCTCTAGGAAAATCCCTTCCACACGTTACTGACACCATGAAGCACCAGAGGTGTTATGGCATGATAAAACGATGGATCTAGACGCCTGAGGCTTGCAGATTGATTCCTCATGGTATTTGATAGACATATTTCCATTTTAGACAATAGTTGTCATGAATTAGAAAAGTACATTTATTATCTACATAGGGATATACGAAAGGTTGTTTTCCCCGTCGACCCTCTCGTCGTTGAAGGTGGTGTGGATCGAAACAGGGACTCCATGGAGAAACTGGATGATTATGATAAGACATGCAGGCCACGCAGGTCTATTCAAGAAAAAAAAAGGCTACGGAAACGAAGAGCTGAAGGCTAAATGACCGTTCCGAGAAGAGGAGAGCGTGGGGAAATATCTGCAGTGCTAACTTTCACGTGGACCATTTGGTAGCTCAAGCATTCCCAAGTTATGTGCCCACCAAAATCTATCATATGGAGGGCATTAAGAATGGGTAATAGCACGTGAATTTTCACACTCATGGTTCACAAGATCTACAGATATGCCAAACAGAGACAGGAAATGACTTGAAAGTGTTTGTTTTGACCATAGCTGAAAATATTTGTTGGCCTTTTACTAAGAAGAGTGCTTTCAAATTATTGTACATTAGCTATTGGAATGACATTTGACAACCTCAAGATTTTGAGGGCCCAAAAGGAAATGTGGATAGGGACCCATGGCACCTTCATCATATTTAGATTCGGAAAACCGACATATATGTTAAGAGAGGGATAGAAATCTTGTTTACAAATTTACTAAGGATATGCCACAAATCTGGCTGCGGATTATAGGAGAAACAATGGAGCTGCAGTTATCAGGAGAATGGCTGATATCGAGACTGTAGGCAACAACAAATTTAAACGAAATGGAATTTCGAAGTCTAAATTGGTGGTTTGGAGTGGTGGTTTCGATGATATCTTTATCATTGTCATTTCTTATGGAGTTGCAGTTATCCGGAGAGATATTTCTGTTGGACTTGATATCGAGATCGCTAAGCTTTTTATTCTTACTGGAGCTGCAATCAATAGACCTGTTGGCTTTCAATGATAGAATGGAACATTACAGATCTCTGTCATAATATTCTCTTTTGCATTGTCAAAGCTATACATAATTTTTTTATATGCGTTATGTGATTTTCTCATCATGCATGCATCGATTGCTATATGTTGGAGCGTAACTGCCATTTTTTTTTAGCTTGACCAACCACCATTGCTGTAACGTGATTAAAATGTTTCAGTGGTTATCATGGCATGCAACAACATCAATGCTATCGTGGAAATGGAGCCATTTCTGGAGTGAAATAAAATTTTGGTATCATTATTTTTATTTAAGTAGAATTATTATTACAGTAGTATCATAACACAATGAGTTTTATGCTCACACGTCGTTGATATGGAGAGCTCAAATGTTGAAGTGAGGAATGTTAATATGAATGATGTGTGTGTACGTATTGTGAATAAAGTACATGCATATTATTTGAAACAACCTTAAAGATGATTATTGATAAGGTAATAGAAAGTCACAAAAGTGGTGTTGGTAGGGCATCACAAAGTCATTTTTGAAGCACGGTGAAAATGCTCACTGAAACAATGTTAACTTAATGTGTAGGCATATTATTATCTTATACCAGTTTTCATTGAAAATTATTATAATTCTCTATTATTGTTTCACTATGTTATATTCCAATAAATTAAGCATATAATATTGTCTGAGAATGATACCAAAGCTGCCGTAAGTATTTACATTATTGTAAAGAGCTGGAGAATGTTGAAGGAAAAAAAATACGAAAGCTTGTTGAACTATTATTCCCTTGAGATTCCAAGAATTTATTTGCAACCTTAGTGCACATGCCATGTGTTAGTCTCAACGATGTGTGTTGTTACTATTGATTTTATGGGGCGCGTTGTGTTGTTTTTTTGGGCATTTTTATAGAATTGTATCATATGCATATTAGTATGATATAGGTATATCAATTTTATTCCAATATGAGGGCGGTCCAAACACCAAGCAAGAGAAGATTTATGCTTTTGCATTATGAAAGCGCAATGCACTTATTATTTGGAGAAGTATCATATGGAGTTTATTGTTTATATACATGCAATTGCAATGATTTACAAAGTGTTCTCCCAACAACATTTAATGTAATATAGAGCAATGTTCATTTTTAGCATCATTCATTCAATATGGAGGAGCCCCCAAAAATCCATATGAAGTGGCATTCATTCAATGAAAGAATGGAAAATTTTTATGCAAAACTTCGAGAGTAGTAATGCAATGATGGAAGCTACAATACATTTGTAACTCCCTTGCCATTGATGTCAAAGGGAGAGGTAATCAGAGGAAGGGACACTTCTCAAAATGAAAGGGGGAGGAAAAATATGTTTCCATCAACGCTAAAGGGGGAGATTGCTGGAAATATTTTCATTGATGACAAAGGGGAAAATCATGATCAACAAAGGTATACAGGAGCAACAAGGCAAAGAAGGAAAAAGTGCAGTGACAAGGCAACAAAGAAGTAAAGGAGCAACAAATACATTTATGGTTTGGTAGAACATTGATGTTGGCATGTTGATTGAGATAAATTTGTTGTGATGCAGAGGAAAGGCTCCAAGGCAAAGACATTGTTATGAATTGTTGTGATGCACTAATGATAGACATTGTTATTTGATGTTGGCATTAAGTTGACGAATTTAATCATTACATGTGGATGAAATTAATATTGGATTATTTATGTATTTTGTGGCCTAATATTCAATATATGAAGTGTGTGGAAATGAATGAGTGGAAGGAAAAGAGTCAAGCCTATTCTCTTCATATTCCTTTGAGGGATACGAACATCCAGAAAATTGTCTTTATAAAATATGTGATTTTGGAAGGCATTGGAGATGTTAGAGAGTTGGAGAATGTGAGTAAAATGATTGATATGTTATGCATTAATTACTTGGAACATATGGAGATGATGTGAAGCATTTTTGAAGGGAAGAATAGGTAGAAATAAAGACAGAGAGATGCAGAATTTATGATCATGCAAACCAACACATTGTTGTTTCTTACTTGCATTAGGGGATTGTAGTCTCCTCTCATGTTGTGGCTCGATAAATGTTCAGTTGGAGCTGGTTGAGGTTGGAGCCTCCTGTGGGTTGTAGCCTGTAGAAAACATATGGGAGTTGGAGCTTCCTTGCATGTTGTAGCTTGCAGAAGTTGGAGGTAGCAGCCTCCTGTAGGTTGGAGCTTACAAAAAATCAGATGTAATAAGGAGTAGGAGCTTTCATTTGCATCACAACAATAATAAAATCGTGGCTTTCTCCCTTATGGGTTTCCACTTATTTATGGTGTCCATATACATTATTATTATGTATTGATGTGATGTATTAGTCTACTTATTACGTGTTGTTCACATAATCAGTTTGTTGATCATTGTTTGTTAAGATGCTCATGTAATGTTTTAAGTTTATGAAATAAATGAAAATAATATTAATGTCCATGAATGGACTAAACTAATTCACCCCCCCTCTCAGTTTAGTCCAGGTTTCATCATGTTGGATTCATCCTGTATGGGCGTTGTTTCACTGGGCACACATCAGGTTTCAACGTAATCTTCATAACTCCAAGTTCCCCAATAATTCCTTTCAATTCTGAGAAATTTGTAGGGAACACGTCCTGATATTCGGTCAGTAACTCAAAAAAATTTCCTATTGTATCATCATCCCAATAGTATCCAATATTTTCCAACTTAGGTTACTCTTCTAATCCAATATTCACTTGTCAAATCTTTAGGGGTTTTATCACATCTAGCGAGGTGATTGAGGGCCCAACCACTGTGCGTTGTCCCTCAGATTTAGGAATCATGATATTCCTTGGATTCTCTTCACTCTCTTCAATCTTCAGATTTATTTAATTCACAATATCTTTCATCTACGCATCCCATGCTGGTGGAACACACTTTATTGTAGGCTTTGTTGTATCAAATATGACTTCTTTAATATTGTGCAAAGTTGTGCCAATCTTATCAAATCCACTATCAAAGTTGACTTAGGTTAGGATAAAACTCTCTGTCAGCGCAGAACGTTCACCAGTGCCTCAACGCAAATCTATCTCCAGATACCAATCACTAGGTACCTTCCCCAATGTGTGAATAAACATGTGGACCCATTAAGGTCTTGATTCCATACCCCATACATGGTTCCATCTGGTCAAATGTCTACGCGGATCATCCTTTCCAGAGTAGGATTCATCCATTATGATGACTGGACATTCAAATCGTAACCTCATCATGCACGCACATTCCTCCCAGTTGCGCATGCTTTCTTTATGAGTTTCCCACCATATTGCTGGAGCGATGCGTAATCCAAGATCCAAAGCATGGAATCTTTGTCATTCAGGTATAGTTCTTTCAAGCTCCTATAAACATGTTTATATCAATTAAAACATCATAATGCGGTAATTCTCGTACCTCATGTTGTGGACAATTTTGTCACCCCTAGAGACAGTCTAGAGTTTCCATAGACTAGTGCCTAGGACATCTTAATATAGCAGGGAGCTCATAATATAGCTTGGGTTGTCAATCCAAAAGCTTTCTTACTATCTCTTGTTAAACAAGGAAATTTAGTTTGAATGGGACCAAGCTCTCTTAGACGCTGATACAAAGATAAGACTAGTGTAGGAACATCGTGCAAAACTCCAATACAAAGGCATCAGACAGTTAAGAGACAACTTACTGTAAAGAGGGCCAGTTCAATTAATATACCACAAAAATCAAGAATCAAAAAGTAGATGCAGTGAAGAATCATGTAGGAGATACTAGCTAACATGAGGATGATACCCAGATACACAACAGAACCATATATGGGCTTAACTAACTAAGAATGCATACACGACAATGGCATTTTAAAAGCACCCTCCTCAAGTAACTAATATAGCAGAAAATATGGATGAAATGAACATGGAACAATATATCATGACTAGGCTTATTTAAAGCGCTTGACTAATCCAAATAAGGGCACCAACTAGGATGAATCCTTACTTAAGACCAGTGAGCCACTCGCATTCTAGAACATGATACAAGAAGATAAAATAGCATGAAATGAGATATTATATTAACACATAAGAGAAACTTACATACTATGAGATACCAAAGACCAGAATCCTCATTACAGTATAACTCCTCCTCACTGAGACCCTACGGGCTCTGAGCCTTCATACAGAAGTATTACAAAATGTATACAAAAGCCTTTTCACTACACAGTTTATTGATAGAAATCTGGAACCCTTACAATGTTTTTCTTTCTAGTTTTTATAGAGGAAGGAGAAAATTCTAGAGAATGAGGTAGTGATATACATTTAATGGTCTCATTTAAACAAATTTGAGGGAAAATCCCGCCTATGCTATTTGGCGGTGCTGAACTGATGCACGTACTCAGCTACTACTTCATGAAATAAATGCTGGAGATAAAAATCTCCTTATGAACAAGACATAAATAATAAAATATACAAATGCTATGTACTTGGCTGGAGGAGGAAAATCTGTTGCGATAAAACCTTGAGGTTGCTTGCAAGAATAAATGAACTGGGAAGAAGATCTCTGCAGAGGCTCGGCATAAGGGAAAATCTCCTTGAACCTTCTGTACTTTTCTGAGAAGAGAATTAGCCGAAATACAATCTGTAGGATATGATTTTTAGTGTATAGTACCCTCGGCTTGATCTAGAAAATCTCTGATCCGATACCCTTGTCTTTTAACACCAGATATAAGCTCGTAATCTTCAATGAGGTAGTTGAAATCTTTAATTCTTTGCTGATGTTTTTTGCAGGAACATTTATATCCCCATATACTAACTGGCATCTTTAATTTGTCCGTGGAGAGTTCGAAAGATTTTAAATCCAGCTCCTGTGATGGATGTCTTATCATGGCGATTTTCAGGACCCTTCTTCATAATGACAACTTCAATCGAAATGCCTTCTGAGATGCTCTATTGCTGCGGCCAAGACTGTGAATTAAAACATCTTTCCGTTTGTTGAAACCTTGAAAAATCCACCAACACATTAGAAAAACCAGGTAGGAGTGGGATGGACGAGGAGATGTTGACGATAATGACAGTGAGGATGTGGCTGAATGACAAGAACGCGCGGGGTGGTGGAGAAAATACGATGGAAGCTTTTGATAATCAGAAGGAATGCAGGTTTTCCATGTAAAATGGTTTAAACGTGGTGGCGGAATAAAACAATGGATACGAGTGAACACACACACACACACATATATATATATATATATACGGCAGGGGAACATGACACAGACACACGAGAATATGACGCATGGGTGTACGAAGGACAGGTGGAGGAATGACGTGGCGGAGGACACGATCAGCAGGTGGTCAAACGGATGATCAGGGCCACACGACCAGCAAACGAGATCGACGGTCAAAACGAGTTAGGAGGCTATCAAAAGGTGGGCCGGGGGTGCGATGAATCACGGGTTAAATCACGTGCAAATCCGGAGATTTATAGCCATTGGATCGGGCTCACAGGATTGGACGATGGATGATGATTCTGCTGCGCATCCGTTGACTGAAGATTAACGCGCGGGAGAAAAGTGGTTTCATGCCCGTACTGAGGACACGCGACATATGATCTATGGAATCGCCGGTCCAAAGGGTAATACTGCCAGCCCGGGGTAAGCAGTGCGGAACAATACAACCAGTTTTTCGGGCGTGGGGACCACTACGGATGATTCGATTGCGGGCCGTCGATTGGTTTTGATCTGACGGTTGTAGACGTGCCCAAAACGTTTATCGCTAAGACCCCCTTCCCTCTGGCATATGGATTTGTGCTCAGGTCATATGTGGATTAAAACGAAAGGGGCTAAGGCTTCAGGGAGCCAGGCCCGACATATTTCCAAGAGTGGGTTTTAATCCTTTGCACAGTGCATTTTATGAGCGGAAATGGTAATATTAAACAGAGACATGGGGGGTTTAGGCCACGGCAAAGGTTTGAGATAGGTTCGGAAAAGGCAGTGGACCAAAAATCTATCTGCAAGGGTAAATATGCACAACATCGGCTCCATCTGGGGACGACATGTTCGTCCTCGGGCATGTTGAGAACACGCAGACCACTGAACATTTATGTATGTGCCTTCTGTTTTTCAATTCCTCTGCGCTTCTTCTGATAATTTTCCAGCATCCCTTTCTTTATTAAAATAAAAGTTAAAAAAACTTATATACAATATAATACAACAGGCATTCCCAGCCTGGATCAGAATTGGAGGTAAGGCTTGAGGAATTGGCCATTCACGGGGGCGTCGAGCAGGTCACCCTGTAGGTTTTCTAACATGAAAGTGTTATTCCTTCCTTGGTTCGCAATTTTGAATGGGCCAAACCACAGTGGATCGAATTTAGCATGCTTACCTTTCTCTGCTCTTCGAACGTCCCATCTGAGAACCAGGTCCCCAATCTGAAATTTCCTATCTTTCGCATGCTGATCGAATACATTCTTCATTTTTTCCTGATATTCTGTCAATCTCTGATTCACCTGGTTCCGTGTTTCCTCCAATTCTACCAGTTGATTAATCCTCCTGACCATGTCATTTGGTTCTTCCTGATTTTCCTGCATAAAACGTGCTACCGGCAATGCCAATTGCACAGGAAACACAGCTGCTCGCCCATATACCAATTCATAGGGAGATCTCCCTGTTGCTCTCTTGCTGGTTATCCTGTTTGCCCATAGAGCAAACTTTAATTGGGAGTCCCAATTCTTCTGATTCTCACTGATTGTTTTCTTCAAGGCCCTCACCAGGGTTTTGTTAGAAGACTCTGCTAAGCCATTTCCCTGTGGATAGTAAGTTGTGGAGTGAGTCAATATGATGTTATATCGTTGGCAGAAATTTAAAAACCTGGCAGACTTGAAAGCCTGTGCATTGTCAGTTACAATTCTAGTAGGACAGCCAAACCTAGATATGATATTTTCCTCCATAAACTTGATTATAACGGCATCTGTAGCATTTCTTGTAGGTATGGCTTCCACCCATTTCGTAAAATAATCTGTGGCTATTAGTATCCATTTATATTGGCCACTTGATGGGGGATGTATTTCTCCTATGAAATCTAATCCCCATTTCTGAAATGGTTCATTCACATGAACAGGAATCAAGGGCAAAGCTGCTAATTTCTGTCTTTCTGCAAATCTTTGGCACTTGTCACATGCTCGAACCCAAGCAAAAGCATCTGTATACAAGTTTGGCCAATAAAAACCAGCCTTTAGGATTGTATGAGTTGTAGCCCTCCAGCTGTAATGTCCTCCACAAATTCCCTCATGAAATTCTGTCATTATATTCTCCACTTCATTTTCTGTGAGGCATAACAGTAATATACCTGAAGGGTCTCTCCAATATAGCTGTCCATTTGCAATTATGTATTTCTGGGATTTCATTCTTACAGCTCTGTATTTTACCTTATCACAACTTGGAGGACAGCTAAGTGTTAAAAGATATTCAACTATTTCTTTATACCAAGGACTAGTTAGATATTTCATATGTATCTTTTGAGTGGCCATCTCTAGTCCTTGCTGCTCTTCTCCTTTTTCAGATTCTTCATTTGCTATCATGGATAAATTAATTCCCAAAGCTTGATGATTTGATTCAGATAACATTTTAGCAAGTCCCTGTCCTTTAATCAGCTTAGTAGGCCTTATGTCCAAATCATACTCCTGTATTTTTGCAATCCATCTTCCTCTTTTACCTTCACTATCCCCCTGAACAAGAATGTCTTTGACAGCTGCTGTGGGAACATATGCAGTAATGTGAGATTGCAAAACATATATTCTAAAAGCTTTAAGGGACTTTACCAGGGCATATGCCTACTTCTCCAATATATTATATTTTAATTCAACATCATAAAGCACTTGACTGAAGAAAGCTATAGGCTGCTCATATCCCTCTTCATTTTTCTGCAATAATACTCCAGCTATTGTATGGGGTGAAGCAAATGAAAAGATCATATATGGCTTGTTGTAATCTGGTCCAGCCAGTACAGGAGCTTCAGCAAATGCCTGTTTTATCCTGGTGAATGCATCTCTAGACTCCTGGGACCATTTCACTTCATTATCCTTTTTCAACATATCAGTTATATGCCTAACTATCTCAGCATAGTTAGGAATAAACCTTCTCAAAAAATTGATTCGGCCTAAAAACACCTGTACTTCCTTCTTATTTCTGGGTAAAGGAATATTGTTTATTACTTCAACTCTCTTAGGGTCTATTTTCACACCATCTTTAGTTACAATGTGCCCTAATAGTTTTCCCTCATCTAATGCAAATAAAGATTTTTGAGGATTGAGAGAAAGGCCATACCTTCTGCATTTTTCAAAAGTTCTTCTTAAATGCTCAATATGCTCACCATCATTCTTTGAAAATACTGTGATATCATCGAGATACACCACTAAAAACTTGTCCTACTCTCTAACAAAGGCTATATCCATTTCCCTCTGAAAAGTAGCTCCTACATTAATTAATCCAAATGGCATCCTGGCATACATAAATGTTCCCCATGGTGAAGTGAATGCAGTTTTCTTCTGATCCTCTGGAAGTACGGCCACCTGATTATAGCCAGAAAATCCATCCATCATTGACATTCTGGAGGCTCCGACCACTTTCTGCAGGATGTGGTCCATCTTAGGCAGTGGATAATTATCTTTCAATGACGCTCTGTTTAAATTTCTGAAATCCACACACAGCCTTATTTCTCCATTTTTCTTTCGAACAGGAACAAGGTTTGCTACCCATTCTGAGTATCTCAATGGCACAATTATTTTGGCCTTCAGTAACTTCTTGATTTCTTTTTCAATAGAGGGGAGCAGTAGAGGATTTATCTGTCTGAGCTTCTGCTTATAAGGCTTTGCATCTTCCCTCAAAGGAATTTTATGCTGCATTATATTAACATCAAAAGTTTTTAGGTCCTGATAGGACCATGCAAATACATATTTATAAGATTGAACAACTTCAAATATTTCTCTTTATATTCTTCAGGGACCCTTTTGGATAATTTTACAATTTTGGGATCAGCATAAGTACCCAGATTTAAATCTTCCACTTGATTTTCTTCTATCACTTTGTTTGGCTGTAATGGGATATCATATTTGTTAAATAATCTTTCTAGAGGCACCAGACCTCTAGGTATAACATTTCCTTTCAGCTGCAGCACTTTATTACCTGCTATCTTCTCTTTCCATCTGTTTCCTGCAATATTTTCAGCTTCTTCTTCCTCATTGTCATCAATCTCCATATTGGAGAATTCTCCCACTGTCTCCATGAATCTCTTCATCTGTTCATCATCTTCAAATACCTGCCAGTGCTTAATATTATCTGGGATAGATGGCCTGTAACGTACCTCCACTTCATATCTTAAAAGTGAATTCTGAGGAGGACAGAATGTACTGGCAGCTACAGCAAGAGAATCTGCTATTCTGTTTTGCGCCTGGGGCATGAACTGTATGTTAAATGCTGAGAATAAATTCTCCACCATGTCCCATACTTCGTTTCTATATGCTCTCAGTCGAGGATGCTTGGTTTGACATTGATTTTTGATCTGCCTTACCACCAGCTCGGAGTTTCCCATGACTTTTAGACCTTGGATGCCCATGTTTCTAGCTGTCTGCAGTCCCAATAAAAGTGCTTCATATTCCGCTACATTATTGGTAGCCTCATACTCCAATTTAAAGGACAGCGGGACCCATTTTCCTGCAGGGGAGATTAATAATACCCCAGCTCCATTGCCTTCTCTTGAATTTGCTCCATCAAAATGCAAAGTCCAAATTTCTGATTCCTGGTCTTCCTTGAGCTGCTCACTTTGGATTTGACCAAAAAGGGGCTCATGGGCATAATTTTTATTTTCTTCTAACATTAGACATGAGAAGTCTCCCTCTTTGTTATAAATTGGGGAATTCTTTGAGCAGTCAGCCTTAGTTACCATTTTAACGAATCTAGTCTCCCTGTACAGCCTTCTTTCCTGACCTCCAAAAACTGGGACCGTAGCATATGTCAAATCCAATTTGATTGTCCCACCAATTTTTGTACCCCAGGACCTTGACAACAGCATGCCAAAGCGGGATGGGATATCAGCAACCACAATGTCTATGACCACACTCTTTGTTGGAATTTGAGCCAAATTGACCACTAAATCTTTAATCATTCCCAAGCATTTAACCCTTTTAGAGTCAAATGAATATAGGTCTTTGTATGGTCTTGTAATTTGCAGTCCTAGTTGTTCCATGACAGACATAGGCATAAGATTATGGGAAGCCCCAGAATCTAACATACAATTGTGTAACAGAAGGTCATGTATAACTAGAGACACGTAAAAAGGAGGAGTAGAAGGGTCTATCTCTTCGACATGTGGGCCAAAGACTACCATGGGCCTTTCTTCTTGAAGGTTTAAACTATCAGGCACAATTGGTATTTCAGGAGGAAGCATGAAGGAAGTAACTTGAGACTGATATATGGGCTGTTTTAATAGTTCGGTCAGGGGGACTGGAATCTTAATTTTCTCAAGTTATTTTTGCAGATTGAAAGTAGGTGGGGGCTTTTCTATTACTACTTCTTTTGACTCTTTGTTTTCAGCTGGAGATTTTATTTCTTTTGACACTGACTCAGCATTAGGAGGACTGACTATTTTTGAAGAAGGAGGAATCTGATCATTAGGCTACAAGGGAGGATTTAGAGGACTCTTACCTTTTCCTATGTTTCTCTTTGTTGCTGATTCCTTTTGAGCATATGCTTCTTTTTGAGGTGGTTCCTCTTCATGATCTTGAGTTCGGGTCCTTTTCCTTGAAGATCTGAGATCATATTTTACATTGAATTGTGCTTGCATGAAATCAACAAATTTCTTACAATAATGATCAATCTCTGCTTCTTCTTCTTCATCTTGTAATGGGCATCCTATATCATCATTATTTGAAAAAGTGAGATTTGAATCTTCTAATCCATAAGCAACATCTTCAATGGAGTCATCTACTGGACCTTCCAGGTACAATGGATGTGGTACCTGATCTTGTTGCTCCTTTGCTTCTCTAGGCAATATTTGCAATGGTGGTCTTTTATATTGGGGATTGTATCCTCTGTTGGGAGCATTGTAGAAATTCTTGGGAGCTGCATTTTTAGCCTCCAATTCCAGCTTGACCATCTTCTTTATCATTTTTCTTATTTCATCCATTTTATCTGAATCCTTTTCCTGATTAGGGGTGGAAACTTCTTCTTTGCCTTTCCTCCTAGTATCTTGTTCAGCTTTTCCCTTTAATTTCCCAGTGGAGGCAAAGTTTGCTTCTAATTCGAGAGCATTTGACTGTGCATCGTCCAAAGTGGCAGGATTTCTTTCTCTCAATGAGAATCCAAAGTCAAAATCAAAGGCTGCTATAAAAATTATCTTGGCAGCTGTTTCATGGGGCTTCATTTCAGGAGGCAGGCTCAAATATAACTTGTTGAATATTTTAATAAATTCTAACATTCCTTCATTCTGCTTCTTCTTCAAGGTATTAAATTCAGTAAGACACTAACCATAATCTTTCTTTTCTCCCCACTTCCTGAGGAAAGTATTCTCCATCTCGTCCCAGGTGGTCACAGAACGATTTCCCAATGTCTTAAACCATTTTCTAGCTTCACCTTCCAAAGATTGAACAAATAATCTTAACACCACATCTAAATGCTCAACATTTAAATTTTCTGCAAAGGAACAGAAAGTCTCAAGATGTTTTTGAGCACCAATTTCATTTTCACCATTAAATCTCGGCAGAATCTTCAAATAATCCTGTGGCATATCATTTAGCACTTGGGGTAAGGCCAATGGAGCGTATTTGTTCAGTAGAAAAGCGGGAACATCAGCCATTGGAGGAGGTGGGGGTTGTGCAACAGTCTGAGATACAAATGAAGGAAGGGGAGTAGGAGGAAGTGGGGTATGAATAACAATGGGAATATAGTGTATGGAAGCCTGACGCGTAGCTGGGAATAATTTACTGTTAATAGCAGCTACTTCGGTAACTTCTTTAATTTCCTCAGCCTCGGGAGTAGGATGGAAATCTTCTTCAGTCCAGGCACTTCCCCTACGTGGAGTTTCTGAGAAAAGTTCGGGATTTTCTGTTCTGATTTCTGGAGAAGAAGAGGGCGGATAATCTTCAACGGAATATTCAGGGTTTTCAGCACGAACTGATTTCCTCTCCTTCCAAACTATTTTATGAATGATCTTCTCTGGGTTGGACACGTAAGGTGTTTTTGACTGAGATGTATCTGACCTCAAATGTGGCTTACGAGGAGCCAGGACTACTAATAAATTTATCAAATGAAGAACAGTGGAGTCGCCAAGGTGAGAGATACGCAACTCTTCAACTCTCTGTGCTCGCCTGATTAGAGAGTGAAAACAATTTGTCGAGGCCCAGGGAAACTAATATTCTCAAATTAGATCCCTGGAAAAGGCGCCAGAAAGATGTTGTGGACAATTTTGTCACCCCTAGAGACAGTCTAGAGTTGCCATAGACCAGTGCCTAGGACATCTTAATATAGCAGGGAGCTCATAATATAGCTTGGGTTGTCAATCCAAAAGCTCTCTTACTATCTCTTGTTAAACAAGGAAATTTAGTTTGAATGGGACCAAGCTCTCTCAGAAGCTGATACAAAGATAAGAATAGTGTAGGAACATTGTGCAAAACTCCAATACAAAGGCATCAGACACTTAAGAGACAACTTACTGTAAAGAGGGCCAGTTAAATTAATATACCACAGAAATCAAGAATCAGAAAGTAGATGCAGTGAAGAATCATGTAGGAGATACTAGCTAACATGAGGATGATACCCAGATACACAACAGAACCATATATGGGCTTAACTAACTAAGAATCCATACACGACAATGGCGTTTTAAAAGCACCCTCCTCAAGTAACTAATATAGCAGAAAATATGGATGAAATGAACATGGAACAATATATCATGACTAGGCTTATTTAAAGCGCTTGACTAATCCAAATAAGGGCACCAACTAGGATGAATCCTTACTTAAGACCAGTGAGCCACTTGCATTCTAGAACATGATACAAGAAGATAAAATAGCATGAAATGAGATATTGTATTAACACATAAGAGAAAATTACATACTGTGAGATACCAAAGACCAAAATCCTCATTACAGTATAACTCCTCCTCACTGAGACCCTACGGGCTCTGAGCCTTCATACAGAAGTATTACAAAATGTATACAGAAGCCTTTTCACTGCACAGTTTACTGATAGAAATCTGGAACCCTTACAATGTTTTTCTTTCTAGTTTTTATAGAGGAAGGAGAAAATTCTAGAGAATGAGGTAGGTGATATACATTTAATGGTCTCATTTAAACAAATTTTAGGGAAAAGCCCGCCTATGCTATTTGGCAGTGCTGAACTGATGCACGTACTCAGCTACTACTTCATGAAATAAATGCTGGAGATAAAAATCTCCTTATGAACAAGACATAAATAATAAAATATACAAATGCTATGTACTTGGCTGGAGGAGGAAAATCTGCTGCGATAAAACCTTGAGGTTGCTTGCAAGAATAAATGAACTGGGAAAAAGATCTCTGCAGAGGCTCGGCATAAGGGAAAATCTCCTTGAACCTTCTGTACTTTTCTGAGAAGAGAATTAGCCGAAATACAATCTGTAGGATATGATTTTTAATGTATTGTACCCTCGGCTTGATCTAGAAAATCTATGATCCGATACCCTTGTCTTTTAACACTAGATATAAGCTCGTAATCTTCAATGAGGTAGTGGAAATCTTTAATTCTTTGCTGATGTTTTTTGCAGGAACATTTATATCCCCATATACTAACTGGCATCTTTAATTTGTCCCTAGAGAGTTCGAAAGATTTTAAATCTAGCTCCTGCCATGGATGTCTTATCATGGCGGTTTTCAGGACCCTTCTTCATAATGACAACTTCAATCGAAATGCCTTCTGAGATGCTCTATTGCTGTGGTCAAGATTGTGAATTAAAACATATTTCCGTTTTTTGAAACCCTGCAAAATCCACCAACACATTAGAAAAAACAGGTAGGAGTGGGATGGACGAGGAGATGTTGACGATAATGACGGTGAGGACGTGGCTGAATGACAAGAACGGGCAGGGTGGTGGAGAAAATACGATGGAAGCTTTTGATAATCAGAAGGAACGCAGGTTTTCCACATAAAATGGTTTAAACGTGGTGGCGGAATAAAACAATGGATACGAGTGAACACACATATATATATACGGCAGGGGAACATGACACGGACACACGGGAATATGACGCATGGGTGTACGAAGGACAGGTGGAGGAATGAAGTGGTGGAGGACACGATCAGCAGGTGGTCAAACGGATGATCAGGGCCACATGACCAGCAAATGAGATCGACGGTCAAAACGAGTCAGGAGGCTATCAAAAGTTGGGTCGGGGGTGCGATGAATCACGGGTTAAATCATGTGCAAATCCGGAGATTTATAGCCATTGGATCGGGCTCACAGGATTGGACGGTGGATGATGATTCCGTTGCACATCCGTTGATTGAAGATTAACGCGCGGGAGAAAAGTGGTTTCATGCCCGTACTGAGGACACACGGCATATGATCTATGGAATCACCGGTCCAAAGGGTAATACCACCAGCCTGGGGTAAGCAGTGCGGAACAATACAGCCGGTTTTTCGGGCGCGGGGACCACTACGGATGATTCGATTACGGGCCGTCGATTGGTTTTGATCTGACGGTTGCAGACGCGCCCGAAACGTTTATCGCTAAGACCCCCTTCCCTCTGGCATATGGATTTGCGCTCAGGTCATATGTGGATTAAAATGAAAGGGGCTAAGGCTTCAGGGAGCCAGGCCCGACATATTTCCAAGAGTGGGTTTTAATCCTTTGCACAGTGTATTTTATGAGCGGAAATGGTAATATTAAACAGAGACATGGGGGGTTTAGGCCACGGCAAAGGTTTGAGATAGGTTCGGAAAAGGCAGTGGACCAAAAATTTATCTGCAAGGGTAAATATGCACAACACCTCATATGTTATACATTGAAGGGATCTGGTCACAAGATTACAATGCAACACAAATACTTCATGCAACCGGTTCTACCGGTTTTCTAATTCCTCATCAAAACCTGAGAAACCCGAACCGTCTTCCTCCAAATTGAGATTTCCATTTGTTTTTGGGTTAATCCAATCTTCCTCGTGAAAATTCAGCTTATAGATTTGATCAATATCATCATTAGCACACACAGGCTCTCTGTATCTTTGTCCTTTTGCAGGGTCTAGAGGAATGATGACCTTGACTCCATTGCTTTCAAATTCGTTCTTCTCTTCTTCAGGTTTATGACACCATCCATATCAATAGCCCAGTATATTCCCAATAATGCAAGATAAGGATTATTATCATCTACAATTTGTATAACTTCAAAGTCTGCCATCACCTTAACACCCTTGATACGAACTACGATATGTGAAAACCTTCCTAATGGAATGATCTTCTGTTTATTTACCATTTTCATTTTAATGGTAGACCACTCTAGCTTCGGTTCTCCCATGCACTTCCATGTTTTCTTAGGTAGAACATTTGCATTTGAACTGTAATATCCCCAAATGGGAAAATCAGAAATACATGCATGAAAAACGCATTTTTCTGAAATATAAGCATTAAAAGAAAAATTCAGCCCATGGATCCATTAGATCTGACATTATATCAACCACATATGAAAGGAAATCAGAAACAAATGTCTTTTTCCTAGTTAAATAGGCCTCCCATGCTCAAAACGGTTCAAAAATGATGAAACCCCAAGACTATTACAACACAGAAATTACTGCATAAAGTGACTGCGCAGTCTAATGAGGTTTATAATAAAAAATATAGAGACAAAATATATCTTCTCATATATTAATCAATAATGCTCAAAAAACAGAGATCTAGTCTCTTTTACATAGACCTAAGATGACCCGGAAAGGGTTTCTTGACAGAAATGATATACATGAAATAAATGTTGTAGATCTATGGCTGAATCACGCTCTATAGCTGAAGATCTACATAAAAATGGTTGAACATGAAAATAAATGGTTGTAGACTCTCCTACTAGCTTTCCGGGAAAAAGGTTGATCCTCCTTCTGGGAAACTAGCGCATAAAAGTGGGGTTTTAATCCCTCCCACTGCAACACCCTAAGACATAATGCAGTTTCTAGAAGGGAATTCATTTTTTCTAAAGGTAAATTCTTGGACTAACACTAGATAGTGGAAAATACAGCTTAGAAAGCTCCTCTTAGATTTCTTAAACAAGATCTCCAAGAAAGAGTAGGGAATCATTGCATGAGAAAACCCTTGCACTAAACAGTGCAACAAACTTATCTAAATAGCCAAAGAATGAAAGAAGTCTAAACAGAACACATACAAAATATAATCTCAATCACGCCCCATATGGTTGCCATCCCCTCCAATATATTGTTGATGAGCTTCCTCACCAAGGGTCCCACCCCATTATGAGGTTGCTTCCATGCAAAGGCTCCTCCACCAAAATTACGTTGTCTCCATTAGCCTTGCTCATCTATTTATAGTGTTGTTTGATTTAGTCAACCTTGACTAGATCTTCATGCCTGGTCTCCTTTCACACTCAAGGTGTCTTTATTTTGACTAGCTAGATTGATCTTCATTCACATTGAGCTGTCTTTATTTAGGATCCACTCCTCATATAAAAATGTTGTTGACTTGGTAAAACTTGACTTTGTCCACACATTTTAGACCCTATTCACACATGTGGATACTTGATCTAGTTATTATATGATCCCTTTTCACAATATGATGGATTTTTATTCTACTTAAGCAATCTTACGAGCCTCCTTGCCCATTTATTCATCTAACTAGATTTTAAAAGAAAAATTAATATTCCTATTAGCTGTATGCTAATTTAGGAATATTACAGTCTTCCCCTCCCAAATGTTTCTTGTCCTCAAGCAACTACAAGGGTGCTGCAAAATCTCCCTTCCTCCTCTTGTGGCCTCCTTATCCAACAGTCTCCACCATTGCTTCATATTTTCTGCAATAATTCTGTCTCCCAATGGTTCCTCCCAAGTGTGCAAGTTGGCCTTTGGTGGATAAACCAAATGCCTCTCATCATGAAAGAAAGGAAGTTCTATATGGAAACCTTCTCGCTAATCATTATCCTCCTCAAGATAGAAGTGATGACAATCATGGGGAATTTCATCATCAATGAAGGACTCCCACCTCCATGCTATCATCCAAATGAAATGAATGACCTCCCAGCTTGGTAATTCATAGTAAATCTCCTCCCAAATGCTCATGAGAGGCATTTCCCAAGTGCTCCAAACAATCATATGGCCTACATCATAAAGAAACAAGTGATATACTATGGCAGCCATATCCTTTCCCATGCTCCCCTTGAAACATGTAGTGCAAAAAGTGTGGGAAATTTATCTCCCAAAGGACACATTCAACCAATGTGCCTTTCCTCCAATCATGTCCCCAACAAAGATAAGAACATCTTCAACATATGGAATCATAATTGGAATCATGCTAGCTACCACATGAAATAAAGGAGAAGGATAATGGTCTGTCATGTACAACCAGCGCAATTTTACCCCCAACCGCCATAGAACATCATATGACAAGTGTTTTTCCCAACACTTGTTTGTTGCCCCATCCTTCTTGTTTGATTGGAGAAGGTGTATGATGGTTGGTGTTAATGAATAACACCATGAAGAATACATAATATCTCCAAGATCTCCCAAGGAATGACCAACATCACCATTGTTCATGGCCCAAAGTGGCTCATGAAACCCAAAAGAACAAGTGCCCCCTCTTGGAGCCAAGACCTACACATGAGTGTTAAGAAAATGAAATTACATAATAAATATATCATGATGTTTAGAAATACAATGTTTATCATATACTTGGTTTAAATCAGCAAGATAGCTCATGGATGAGCTCCTTCTCACACTCAATGAATAAGGAGGTGGTAATTATAACTCTTCCCAAGAGCTATGTTCCTCCTCAACCAACAAATTATTCATGCACTTCCTCATATGAGAGTGCATCTCCTCTTTGAATTTTTCCCACATAAATCCATCTAGGATAGTATGATATGATTTAATGAAACCGGTGGGTTTTGAAAGCAGGATCTCATAGGCTGCATTAAGTAGTTTATACTTGAGCTTGGAGTCTCTAGCCAAATAGATCTGATCATGAGAATAAATGACTCCATCAACTACTTTATACCTCCCATTCATCACTTTCCCATCAAGAACCTTACATGTGAAGAGGTCCTTGGAATATTCCATCAAAAGTTGGGACTCCCAATAAGGATCTAGGTTCCCCAACAATGACAGTGTTGTAGAAATCTAAAATGCAGCCCCTGTCATAACATGGCTATCCTCTTTGACATTCTTGATGCCAAAGTCACATGTTGGAGTACTATCAAATTTCTTTTGCTGCCTCTCTTGCAGCTGATCTTTCTCAAGACAACATTGAAGCGGCTGGAAGTCAACCTCTCCTTGAAACTTTTTTGCCTTCCAAAAATTCCTTGATTTGGTCCATGCATGCAAGAGTGTTGATGTCCTCTTGTCATGATCATAAATCTCTTTTGTGAGTGAAAATATCATTGGATGCCCCAAATATATGGAGTGGCCATGTGACATCATGTCTATGCCATCATAGATTTCTAAATTCCCCTTTTTCAGTGCAAATATCTGAGTGGGAGATAGCAAAGTCCATTTCAGAAAATTGCTTACCTCTCCTTTGAATCCATGAAAGATTCTCTACGCTGTGCTAGTTTCTCCTCAGGCTCTTTCCTTAGCCAATTATGTAATTTTTTCCCATAGTTGAGAGAACACTTTAGTCTTCCTCCAATCAGGAGGTCTCCCTGGTGGAATGCCTCCATGCAAAGAGACATCAAGGAATAGAGCAGGATGCATATGTGTGTGGACAGATTTGTCCTTGCCTTCATTACATAAATTCTCTTGCCTTCTTTGTACATCCAACTTTTGAAATAGAGAGGGGTATATTCTCCTCATCATGTGATTCTTTCCCTTCTCTTTTCCTTCTTCCATCTTCAAGATCTCACCATTTGACAATGATGGCACATGCTGCACATGGATTGTGCCACAATCTCCATATGTGATATTCTTTGGAACTCTATGCAAGAATGGAAGGGTTTCTCTCCTTGGAGCAAGTGCTTCATCTTCCTCTTCATGAGGTACTAGATGTGCTCTTGTCATGATTGAGTTAGCCTTATCTTCCTCCTTTTAAATAGTTGAAAATGCCTCGTCATCAATAAGAGACCTTAGATATTGGTCTTCTTTTGAAGGAGGAATCTCTCTGTCTTCCTCTTGAGAAGAAAGCTCTTTATGCAATGGGGAATTTTCCTTTCGCAAGATATCATACAAGTTTTCATACCCTTTAATGGTTTTCTGAAATGGAGTTGAGTTTATGGACCCTTCCAACCCATGAAAAATTTTTGTTTGATTTTGTTGATAGGTTCCATAGAAGATGTTTCATAGGATTTTTCATCAAACCTTTCCACTATCCTTCTAATGAACTTTTCATAAGTAGATGTATTTTCATTCTTTAAGGAAAAAGATTCAAACAACCACCAAACATAAGCCTTACCCTCAAGATGAAACACTGCTACTTTTATGGCTTCCTTTTTTGAAACTTGATGTTTTTGCACATAGGTGTCTCGCTCCTTCACCCAAGCCCTAGCTGGACATTTAGGTGATCCATCAAAATGTAATATTCCAAATCTGGAACAGCTAGCAAGGCATGACTGGAAAATGCATTTTCTAGTAATGGCTGCTACAATAATTGAAACCAAGACCTGGATCCCTTAGATCAATGTATCTAAGTCCTAAATCCAAGAGGAGGTTCCAAATAAATCCTTCTAGGTGGGTTAAATAGATCTCCCACACCTAGTTTTCCTCAGAAACTGCTCGATGAAGGGGCTACAACAATACATGAACATAGAATGGAGAAACAACATTATTTTGTGAAGTTTTCACACATGAAGAAGTAGATAGCCAACCAGTGTATAAT
Organism: Pinus albicaulis; assembly: GCA_034641835.2. Classification (NCBI taxonomy): domain Eukaryota; kingdom Viridiplantae; phylum Streptophyta; class Pinopsida; order Pinales; family Pinaceae; genus Pinus; species Pinus albicaulis. The sequence goes on from CM076583.1 coordinate 603,600,487, forward strand.
ATAGCAGAAAAAGTGTACAATTCTTTGAGGAATCAATCACTCAAGCTGGGCAATGAAAGCCTCAATGAGACATGTACATGACAATAGAGATACACTGCTATGTAGGAATGTCATAAGGCTAAAATACCATAGTTCATTGGAGACACTACAACATAAAAAATGATAATACGATGATATGTCAATATTAGCTCAAGAAAAGTGGGGGAGCAAGCTCTCAACCCCTGAAAACACTAATAAAACAATGATACAACAATCCTTAGAAGGATTGGTTGCAATACATGTACAAATGGCAAATCTACAAAAATGCTGAAGTTGCAGGGTAGCAGCTGCAACACAAAATTGGAACAATATGGAGATGGCTGAATAAGATGTACAATTTGAAGCAAATCTCCTCCAATGGACCTCCCTAGTGCAAGGCTGATACTAGCGCTGAAAATCTCTCCCTCTAAGATGATGGTGCAAACCCTCACTGCAAATATGCACTGAAATAATGCAGTTTAGAGAAGGGACTGCGTTGTTGATGATAGGAGAATCTTGGCCTGATGCCAAGATATGAAAATCTTCCCTGGAAACATTCCTTACTAATCTTCCCAAGGAATAGAATCTCCCTCCTCTGAAAGATGAGACAAGGAATGGTGTTGTGGAACCCCTCTATTGCAACACCCTGCAACACAACGTTACACTTGAGCAGAGATAACGCTATAGCTGAAGGAATGGCTTTGGCCTTAAGCCTAGATGTGGAGAAAATGAAGTGAAATCCTTCAAGAGGCCTCTCAAGAAGGATAAGAATTCCTAAACAAGAAACCCTCGTGCTAAACAGCACTACAACTCAGCTGAACAACCAAAGACTGCAAATAGTCTAAATAGACAATAAATCCAATACTCAAAACATATCTCACTATGGCTGCCTCTTCCTCCTTTTATGCAAGTGAACGCCTCTTTTCCCTAGACCCCACATATTAGGGTTTCTTCCACAAAGAATCTTTCTCCCTCTCAAACTGCATTGTCTTCCCAAGCAAGCCACACCCTCTTAGGCAGCGCTGTTGACTTGGTCAAACTTGACCTTGTCCTCAAGCATTTGCCCCTTTTCACACTGAAAGGTGGAAAATTAAGCCACTCCATAGATCCCTTTCACATTATGAGGGATTTTATTACTATTCATGGGTCTTTTACCCATTTTATTCACCTCCTAGATGATTGATGGCCATTCCCTAGGAAGAAAATAATATTCCAATTTGTTGCTTGAAAATTTTGGAATATTACAGTCCTCCCCTCTCAAAGATTTCTTGACCTCAAGCAAGTGCAAGGATAGAATGAATTATTTCTCCTCTCCCTGTGGAATCCATGTATGATGATCTCCTCCAAGTGAAGTGATGATATCTCATCAATCAAGCCTCCACATTACTCTTCCTCAGCATGCAAGTCAGCTATCAAGCCATCATCATGTAAAGGTGAAATACTCAAGAGGATAGCAAAGTGATGTCTAGAGGTCCCTTTGAGGAATGGAATCTGAAATATAATGGGAACTATATTTCCATATGGGTCCTCTATCCCCAAGCTATAAGCCATGCAAAATGAGTCACCTCCCAACTAGGCAACTTCTGGAAACTGTCCTCCACCTTTGGCTCTGGAAAAGTAAGTGGGATGAAAATCTGCATATGGTAGACAATGTAGCCTACCCCACGTTGTCCATATCTCCACTCATGATAAGTGTAGAGTGTTGGCTGATCTTGGGCTACAATCAGGTTTCCCTTGAGTGGCAAGATGAGGACTACATCTCCAAAGATCTCTCCTCCAATGTTGCAAATCATGTTGGCCCAAATATCCCCATATATGATGAGTTGGAAGTCATCATCATATGGCATCTCATCCATCATATGGCTCACCTCATAAAGTGACAAATGTGTTGTTAAGGTGACCATACCATATCCCATGCTCCTTTTAGAACATGTAGTGCAACAAGTGTGGGAGGATTATCCCTCAAAGGATACATTCACCCAATGTGTCTTCTCCCAAGCATGCTCCTCATAAAGATAGATACAATAGAACCATAGGGAGAAAAAATGTGAATCATGCTTGCTTCCATATGTAACAAATGAGAAGGACAATGGTCCCTCAAGGGCAACCAAAACAGCTTGACTCTCCACTGCAATAGATACTGATAACATGTGTGGCTTCTCAACCACTTGCCTGCTGCTCCAATATCCTCATAAGTATGGTGGAAGTGAATGATGCAAGGTGTATAGTGAGCATGTCCTCCATACTATGCCTCTTCCCCAAGTCCTCCTAGGGAATGGCCATCAATCATGCTTATGGCCTCAACCAGACCATGAAGCCAAAAAGAAAGAATGCTCCTCCTTGGAGGAATATCCTGCACATATATGGTCAAGGGATATACACATACATTATGTAAATAAAGATGTAAATAATGAACACCCTTACCATATGTTCTGCTTATACAAATGGAGTGGCTCATAAATGAGCCCTCTCTAATCCTCAAAGAGGAAAGAGGTGGTTGTGCTAACTCTTCCAAAGAGTTATGTCTCTTCTCCATCTCCACATGATCTATGCATCTCCTCATATGCTTATATATCTCCTCCTCAAAACCCTTCCAAAGATACCCCTCCATGATGGTGTGGTATGATATCATAGAACAAGTAGGGCTGAAAAGGAAATCCTCATGAGCTGCTTGTGGTAACTTCTCCTTCATCTTGGAAGCTATAGATAAGAAGATCCTACCATGATAGTAGATGACTCCATCTCTAACTGAATATCCCTCCTCATGCAACTGGTCATCCAAGATCATGCAAGTGAAAATATCATTGGAATACTCCACCAATAGCTGGGAGTCTCAATATGGATCTATCCTCCATAGTGACAGCGTTGTTGATCTCTCGTGAAGAACATCTGTCATATGGCTGCCCTCTTCTTTGACATCTCCCATGTCAAAGATGCAAGTTGGAAGGCTGTTATCCTTCCCCTGCTGCTTCTTCTATAGCGTAGAATCTGAAATGGAAGTGGGTAATGATGATGTTGAGGGAATGCTCCCTCTCTCCTTGAGTCTACCCAAGGCTCCCAGCACTATATCAAGCTCTCCCAAGGCTCCCACTCCTCTGAAATCATTGAGTGGTGCCTCAACTGGTGAAGCATCCATCCTCCTCTGCTGATCCAGTGGTCTCCCCGGCAAAATGTCTCCATGCAATGAGATATCATAATCAAGAGATGACTGCATATATGAATGGACATATCTGCCCATGCCCTCACTGCACAATCCAATCTCCATCCTAGGTGTAACAACCTCCAGAAATGAATAGGGGTGTTTACTCCTCATCTCATGATGCTAGTTCTTCTCCCTATCTCTTCCTTGTGTCTCCATGGTTCCACACCTCCTCAACAATGGCACATGTAGAGCATGTGTTGTGCCTTGTTCTCCACATATGAGATCCTGGGGACTCCCTTGCAATTATGCAAGCATCCCTTTGCTTGGATCAAGAACTCCTCCTTCCTCTGCATGAGGCACTAGATAATCTCTAGATAGAATAGCAATGTTGCCCTCAATATCTGCAACATGAATGGGCAACCCTCCATTGATTGGATCCTTTTTTGAAAAAGAGATCTCCCTACTTCCTTGCCCAAAGGGGTGAGATGAAAGTCTTCCTTCTGGCAAAGTATGGTGGAATTTTTCAGCCTCCTCCATGGTTTTCTGAAGTGGAATTGCATTTTCATGCAAGGGTTTTGTTTGAGTGCCCTTGTTTAGCTCCACCATGTGTGTCTCATGAATCCTTCTATCAAATATTTTCACTAATGCCTTAGTGAAACTTGAATAAGATGTAATGTTTACATTTTTCAAAGAAAAGGATTCAAAGATCCACCAGGAATAAGCCTCACCTCTCAAATGCAGCGCTACAACTTTGATGGCTTCATCTTCAAGAATTTGGTGCTGCTGCAAGAAGGTCTCTAACTCCTCCACCCAAGCTTTGGCTGAACATGTAGGTGAACCTTCAAAGGTAGATAGAAGAAATCTATCTTGCTGCTCTCTTCCTTTCACCATCATCTTGCAAAACTCTGAAAAACTGAGATGATCTCAGAATTTTTTAGTTTGAAAATCATACTCTTTCAATAAATCACTAAGGGTTTCCCTCCTAGCAACCTCTTCTTCTCTTTCCATCTCTCTTTCGGCAATCCTGGGCATGTGACTACGCCATGTATTAGGGTGTGTAGCTGCTTGCTCACACTCCTCATATGTCAATCTGGAGTTTGCTTTAAATTCAAACTCTTTCGGAGATTATTCATACATCTCCCTCCTGATCTTTTTGAAATATTCATGAATATTATGTACAGATTTAGGAAGAATCTTTGTAAGCTTATCCCCTTTTTCTTCTCCAAAAGATGGAGTCTTTTTCCTGCTCATCTCTCTATCTCCTTCTCGATGAGAATAGAAAGTGTTGGGTCCTTCCTCTTCTTTATTATTATCATCCTTGGGGAGGTTTTTCATGGATCTAAAATATGATGAGATAAAACCCATCCTCTTCAATCTTCTAATCTTCTTGGGCTGAGACTCACAGGCTGAGCCAAGAAAGTTGCTCTGATACCATTGTAATATTCCAAATCTAGAACAACTAGCAAGGCATGTATGGAAAACGCATTTTCCAGTAATGGCTGCTACAGGAATTGAAACTAGGACCTAAATACATTAGATAAATGTATCTAAGTCCTAAATCCAAGAGTAGGTTCCAAATAAATCCATCTAGGTGGGTTAAATAGATCTCCCACACCTAGTTGTCCTCAGAAACTTCCCGATGAAGGGGCTGCAACAATAAATGAACATAGAATGGAGCAACAACGTTATTTTGAAAAGGTTTGCACACATGAAGAAGTAGATAGCCAACCAATGTATAATATAGTAGCAAAAGTGTACAATGCTTTGAGGAATCAATCACTCAAGCTGGGCAATGAAAGCCTCAATGAGACATGTACATGACAATAGAGATACACTCCTATGCAGGAATGTCGTAAGGCTAAAATAACGCAGTTCATTGGAGACACTGCAACATACAAAATGATAATATGATGATATGTAAATATCAGCTCAAGAAAATTGGGGGAGCAAGCTCTAAACCCTTGAAAACACTAATACAACATTGATACAACAATCCTTAGAAGGATTGGCTGCACTACATGTACAAATGGAAAATCTACAAAAATGTCAGAGTTGCAGGGTAGAAGCTGCAACAAAAAACTAGAACAATATGGAGATGGATAAATAAGATGTACAATATGAAGCAAACCTCCTCCAATGGACCTCCCAAGTGCAAGGTTGATCCTAGCACTAAAAATATCTCCCTCTAAGATGATGGTGCAAATCGTCACTGCAAATATGCATTGAAATACCGCAGTCTAGAGAAGGGACTGCGCTACTGATGATAGGAGAAGCTTGGCCTGATGCCAAGATATGAAAATCTGCCCTGGAAACCTTCCTTACTAATATTCCTGAGGAATAGAAACTCCCTCCTTTGAAATATGAGACAAGGAATGGTGTTGTGGAACCCCTCCACTGCAACACCCTGCAACACAACATTACACTTGAGTAGAGATAACGCTATAGCTGAAGGAATGGCTTTGGCTTTGAGCCTATATGTGGAGAAAATGAAGTGAAATCCTTCAAGAGGCCTCTCAATAAGGAGAAGAATTCCTAAACAGGAATCCCTCGTGCTAAACAACACTGCAACTCAGCTGAACAGCCGGAGACTGCAAATAGTCTAAACAGACAAGAAATCCAATACTCAAAACTTATCTCACTATGGATGCCTCTTCCTCCTTTTATGAAAGTGAATGCCTCTTTGCCCTGGACCCCAAAAATTAGGGTTTCTTCCATAAATAATCTTTCTCGCTCTCAAACTGCGTTGTCTTCCCAAGCAAGCCACACCCTCTTAGGCAGTGTCGTTGACTTGGTCAAACTTGACCTTGTACTCAAGCATTTTCCCCTTTTCAAACTGGAAGGTGAAAAATTAAGCTACTCCATAGATCCTTTTCACATTATGAGGGATTTTATTCCTAATCATGTTCCTTTTACCCATTTTATTCACCTCCTAGATGATATAAGCTAAAAATAATATTCCAATTTGCTGCTTGAAAATTTTGGAATATTACACAAAAGTAGATAGGAAGAATCTACCCACACCATGATGCTTGTTCCTAGTGCTTCTTTCCTCCTTGATCTTGAAAAACCCTTGGAATTTCAAGTGATATTTGAACCCCTTAGATTGAAATTCATACTCTTGCAAATAATCATCAAGAGTCTCCTTCTTTGGCACATCTCCTTTCTTCTTCTTCTTTGTCATGAACAAGTGGCTGATAGAGCATTGTAAATGTGATGATGTGGCTGAATTATCACACCCATAAGATGAGGAATTAGAGATTTCCTCATGTATATATCTTGCAGATCTTGTTGAGGGATCTCCATGTTTTTCCGTCCTCATTTCTTCAATGTCTTTGCTTATACCCTGCAGAGTTTGAGAGAGAATTTTTGAGAACCTCTTTCCTCTAGAAAATAAGGGTTTGCTTTGATCTCTCTTGCATATATTCTCCTTCCCATGAGAAGACTCCATAATGGTTGAAGAACATAGGCTGAGCCAAGATTAAGGCTCTGATACCATTGTAATATCACCAAATGGGAAAATCAATAATACATGCATGAAAAATTCATTTTTCAGAAATATAAGCATTAACAGAAAAATTCAGCCCATGGATCCATTATATTTGACATTATATCAACCACATCTAAAAGGAAATCAGAAACAAATGTCTTTCGCCTAGTTAAACAAGCCTCCCATGCTCAAAACAGCTTAAAATGATGAAACCCCAAGACTACTGCAACACAGAAATTACTGCATAAAGTGACTGCGCAGTGTAATGAGGGTTATACTTAGAAATATAGATAAAAAACATATTTTCTCATATATTAATCAATAATGCTCAAAAAACAAAGATCTAATCTCTTTTACATAGACCCAAGATGACCCGACAAGGGTTTCTTGACAAAAATGATATGCATGAAATAACTGCTGTAGATCTATGGCTAAATCAAGATGTATAGCTAAATATCTAAATAAAAATGGCTGAAAATGCAAAGAAATGGTTGTAGACTATCCTAGTAGCTTTCTGGGAAAAAAGCTGATCCTCCTCCTGAGAAACTAGCTCATAAAAGTGGGGTTTTAAACCCTCCCACTGCAACACCTTAAGAAATAACGTAGTTTCTGGAAGGGAATGAATTTTTGTTGAAGGTAAATACTTGGCCTAACACCAGATAGTGGAAAATTCAGCTCAAAAATCTCCTCTTAGATTTCTTAAACAAGATCTCCAAGAAAGAGTAGGGAATCCCTACATGAGAAAACCCTTGCACTAAACAGTGCATAAAAATTAGCTAAATAGCCAAAGAATGCAAGAATTCTAAACAGACCACATACAAAATATAATCTCAATCATGCCCCATATGGTTTCCATCCCCTCCAATATATAGTTGATGAGCTTCCTCACCAAGGGTCCCATCCCATTATGAGGTTGCTTCCATGTAAAGGGTCCTCCACCAAAATTACGTTGTCTCCATTAGCCTTGCTCATGTATTTACAGTGTTGTTTGATTTAGTCAATCTTGACTAGATCTTCATGCCTGGTCTCCTTTCACACTCAAGGTGTCTTCATTTTGACTAGCTAGATTGATCTTCATTCACATTGAGCTGTCTTTATTTAGGATCCACTCCTCATATAAAAATGTTGTTGACTTGGTCAAACTTGACTTTGTCCACACATTTTAGACCCCGTTCACACATGTGGATGCTTGACCTGGTTATTATATTATCCCTTTTCACATTATGAGGGAATTTTATTCTACTCAAGCAATCTTATGAGCCTCCTTGCCCATTTATTCATCTAACTAGATTCTAAAATAAAAATTAATATTCCTATTAGTTGTATACTAATTTAGGAATATTACATGATCCCAGATTTGGAATAACCTCGTCCATCTCATAAGCACCAATCTGCGCGGTTAGACGCAACTCTCTACCCGTTCTCTTCTTATTCTTATATATTTTGTTGAAAATTATCTTCTATATCATTTCCTGTTCCTTCTCTGCACAATTATCTATTAGAGTCTGAAGGTTCTCTACTGCTTGTTTGTTGCACAGTAAATTAATGCAATCTTGTAGAAATGGTTTGATCTCTTCATCTCCTCTTGCTTCCTTCATTGGTCTACCTAGTGTTGATGCACTTTCCTCTGCAAATTATTTCCACACTTCAACAAAAGTCTCATTTGTGCACTGTAGATCAAATCCTTCTTTGTTCTCAGGTGCCTTACCGATCCACACGTTAGTAGAAAGTTTCTTTCCCTTATCTTCATAAGTATTTGCACCACTCCCAGTGACCACATTTGCGCTGTGATATTCTTCACGAATTTCTTCTCTAACCATCTGAAGATTCTGTCTTGGAGTCTATGTCTTTTTCCCATACATTTTAGCAATCAAAACAGGGCAATCTTCTATCACGTGATCAAACTGTCTACAATAACTACATGACTGTTGCACTTGATTTGGGCAGTCACGTGCATAGCGACCAACATCTCCACAGTTATAGAAAATAACTTTTCCACTTCCTTGACTAGCTGATCCACCTCCTCGTCCTCTTCCTCTGCCCTGTAATCCTCCATGCCCAGAGGGGGATGCGGGTGAGGTAGGCTCGACCTGCATCCTATATACTTAAGCTTTATCCAACATCATATCATAAGTGCAAAAATTCTTCTCATCATGTCCTAGTGATGAACATAATGTGTAAAACAATTTATTTAACTCAGGTTGATACTTTCCAACCATTGGGTAGAAGTCTCTGTCATGCAGTCCAACAATTTGACATATTGTGCACCATACTGTACTCTTTAATGGACTAGGACCTTCGAAATTTAGATAATAACCAAAGACGGGGCATTGATCTTTATGGTGCCCAAAAACTTTACATTTTATGCACTAGACCTCTATGCATACCTCCTTGCCCTTGTCCTTGTGCAGGCTTTGAATCTCTAGATGCATGACTTCCAACTATTTCTGAATCTGTTGAGTTCCCAACGCAACATGTGTTGGGGTAGATTCTACTTTCATTGCGACCACCACAACCTCAACCTGTGTGGAAATATTCTACTAACCTAAGGGTTTGCGCATATGCGGGAGCAACATAGCAATAAACCATTCCTTATGTTGAGTATCATTTGTGACAAATCCACCATCTCTGATAGTGTGCTTCAGCCTTTAAAATGCCTCCCATACAGATTCATTAACCTCCTGATGAATCTCTTTCCTTTCTGTAACCAATTGCGCATATGACTTAGGCTTCTTGAACTATTCTTTTAGGGCATCTTTTATTTGGTCCAAGGTGGAATTAGGGTTTTCTTGAACATATATGATGTACCAATCTAATGCGCGGTCTTGGAAGGCAGTGGCTAGCTATGCTTTCTTAATAGCATTCTTATTAACCTATTGAGCCAGCCATATTGTGGCCTCATTTACAAACCAAAAGTGCTCAGTATCTTCGTTTCCAGTGCCTCTGGAATTATGTGACTTCATCGATGTGGCCATATCTACACTTGGGGGAGGTGGAGGCGAGGTTGGAGATGGACTACGAGGTGGAGTGGGTGCTTTGTGATATGAGTGAAGAAGTAGAGTGGACGGGGTTGGAAATAGGATCAAGGTTATCTGATCATTCTGGTTTGATGAACCTCCTTCTTTAGTGTCACTAGAGCTATTAATTTCAAGTTCACCTTCACTATCAAATCTATGCTTCAGAGGGCTATAAATAATTTTTTCTAGATCTTTGTGGTAAAATTTTCCATTGCACATAGTCTGGCTTCTTTGCGACTTTCAATCAATATGTTAACATAGAGATCCCTATTCACATAATAGCATATTTAGAAACAACTTCAAAGAGTGTAGGAAATTACCTCTAGGACCTTTGAAAAATATTCTCTTTGCTTAAGAATAGGACAAAAATTGGTCAATGGTGAATTTTATCACAAATCCTCCCAAGAGGCGATCGATCCAATGATTTATTGTGTAGATGATCTTATTGTCTAACTTTTATATTTGCTGAATCAATTCAGGAGTCCACTCAGTGACTGCGTTGTCCTTCACGCAGGTATTGAATTGAGTCAATGGCCATAACCACTCCTGCAGCTTAGATGAAAAGGAGAAAAATAATATCTCGTGAACTTCTATATAGATATAATTGTGTACCCACTTTTTTTCAGATAGCTTAGTAATTAGATTTTTTTGGAGTGTGAATTCAAGGATCTTTATATCCAGACAATCTTGTAATTCATTCCATGAAGGGTGCCACAAGACAAAATCTCCCTCAAAATGATCCTGGTCTTGACAACTAAACCATTTGTTGGCTTGAGGGGTCCTGACCTAGGTTTATAGTTTATCACGCAACCAAAAAACCCTCCAACTACTGGCCGTTTCGAAAATGACCTTCTTGCGCAGATCAAAGTCTCACCTGAAGCAATATGGGGGGGTGTTGGAACCAGGTTTCCTCACCGTGAGGAAGAAAATTATGTAGTGGCCCTAAGCAGATTAATTGCAAACTTATATGGATCATAAAAAGATGTGCATAATAAATAATAACACTTTATTAGATCACAACACATAATTACAAATTACTTCGTCGCAAATGTATCAAAACCAGATCCAGATCTATCTAATGCATAATTACTTAAGAAAATTTAACAACCATTAATATAACTTCATGCATACATAACAAATGTATTCACGTATATATAACTAAGAATAAAAGAAGAAAAGTGAACTTGACACAAAATAGTAATATATAACATGATTCTTTCCACCAAAATCAGTCCTTGTATTAGTTCAGATCAGTTCAATACATTAGAATTTCCCTTACACTTTACCCTTCTGCACACATAGCCAGGACTAGGTCTCCACGCACATAGCCAGCAGGAGCCTTTCTACCCAACCCAGAATAAAACCCTTACAAAAGTATTACAGACACATAAAAATGTATACCATAACATCAATAATATTATATATCTTCCTTGGACTCGATCTATCTATTTATATCATTCTAGCGTGTAGATACTATGGTCTCATACCATGGTTTGAAGCCTAAAATTTACCCTTAAACCCTTTTACATAAAAATAGAGACTTTTACCCACCCCAAATCCCTTTGATTCATTTTCGGAGCTCAAATATACAAAAATTATACAAGAATATACTAAAAATTGTACCCTAGGGGACCCCGCTCCAACAGGTATAACACGACAAAATACTACTCCATACACACCTCAAAAAAACAGAGTTGCTCAAAGAATGAATAGAATGCTAATGGAAAAGGCGGGAAGAATGCTTAGTGGTACTAGGTTAGGATAGGAATTATGGGCAGAGGGAGTGGAGACTGCATGTTACCTGGTTAAAAAATCACCTTCATCAACGTTGGAGGATAAGACTCCACATGAGGTATGGACTGGTAAGAAACCCTCTCTTTCACATCTGAGGTTAGTTGGATGTGATGCATATGTACATGTTCCAAAGGAGAAAAGGAAAAAGTTGGATAATAAAGCTAAAATGTGCATCTTTATTGGGTATAGGGATGATTTAAAATGTTACAAGCTTTGGAACCCATAAATAAGGAAGGTGGTGTACAACTGAGATGTAGTGTTTAGAGAGGTGAAAGATGTTGTTAAATATGAAGTCATACCAAAGGAAATTGAGAATATGTAGTTTGAGCTAAAGGAGGATGAATCAAACTATACAACAGAACAATATTTAGAAGAGGAAGAGCCACAAAATCCAGCTATGAGAAGATCAGTTCGGGAAAGAAGGTAGCCATAATGGTATAGTCCATCTGCTTTCTGTTACAATTTTTCTGTAACTATCACTGATGATGATCCTAGAACTATTAGGGAGGCAATGGATTCAGAGGATGGAAAACCCTGGAAGGAGGCCATGGTTGATGAAATGACATCCTTGCATAAAAATGAGGCATGGGATTTGATGGAGTTTCCGGATGGAAGGAAGCCCATCGGGATCAAATGGGTGTTTAAGAATAAGATGAATGCTGAAGGCAAGGTGGAGAAATACAAAGCTTTCTTGGTAGAAAAAGGTTATTCCTAGGTGTCGAGAATTTATTTTGGTGATATTTTTTCTCCTGTTGCCAAGGTTACTTCTATTAGATTACTTTTATCTGTTGCTGCTACATTTGATTTTGAGGTAGAACAGATGGATGTGAAGACAACATTTCTTCACGGGGATCTGTAAGAGGAGATCTACATAAAGAAACCTGAAGGCTTTGTGGTGAAGGGTAAGAAATAACTGGTATGCAAGTTAAAAAAGTCTTTGTATGGGTTAAAACAATCACCAAGGATGTCGTATCAGAAATTTGATAGCTATATATGAGGACTTTGCTTCAATAGAAGCAAAGATGACCACTTTGTGTATTTTAAATTAATTGGTGACCATGCTATTTATTTGGTCTTGTATGTGGATGATATGTTGTTGGTTTGTAATATTCCCAATTTTCCATCAGTTAATTTGAATATTAGAGTTCTTAATTTTCTTAATTAATTAAGTAAATAAGAGGGTGGAGGGACCCACAAACCCCATAGATGAATAAAATCCACTTTTCATGTGTGTGTATGTGGATATTTTAGATTTATATCTACATTATGGAGTAGTGGAGAAGCTTATTAAATGAATGAAGAGTGGATATCATGGATCATTAATGTAAAATCATGGATACCTTGGAGGAGGTCAACTGAGATCATGGTGCATTCAAAGTAATATCATAAAGAAATTATGATGAGATAGTGGAGGAAGTGGTGCATCTAATGCACACATGATGGAGAGAGTGGTAATTGAATAGAGACATGATGGAGATCATGGAGAGACAACACAGTCTTCATGGAGGCTAGTGGCCACATAGGCAGTGTAGTTATGAGGTGGGCCTAGGATATGGAAGGCTCATAATTTATATAATGAAGATGAAGGCACAATAGAAGGTATGCTTTAGATTATTATTTATGATTTGTTTAGATCTAGATTTTTCGGTTGACATTTGTATGCATGCTTATGATATTTAGCTAAGTCTGTAGTGTTGTTTAGAAAAGGGTGTTTCTGAGAGGAAATCCCATCCTTACCCACGGGGGACTTTGAGTGCCTACTTTGGGAAGGTTTCTATTGAGCTTCATTCCTCATCAGGCATTGGTTCCATCTTCATGAGGTTGTTTCTAGCATTCCAACTAAGAAATTGGTGGAGGATTCATCCTTTCACTTTTGCTTCATGTTCAGTCTTCCAGGAGAAGCATATCTATATTCTACATTCAGACCATTGTGTTTTACCTCCATGGAGCAGAAGTCCCCTCAAGGATTATGCAGTTTAGTCTTGTAGATCCAAAGGAGGAAGGAAGTTTTCAAGATTTCAGCTAGAAATCCTATGAGGGACCATCTCCTCAATTTGCATTCAATGTTTCCACATTGGTTGAGATGATTTGACATATCTAGTGCAGTTTTCCTTCCAGCAGTCGAGAAATTACGTAGTCCCTCTTGTGGGGTCATTTCAGGGTCATTCTAGGACATATCTTTGGCTTTAGTATCTCATATTTTGAGCATTTTTTTACTGTTTATCCACCTCCTTGTTAATAAAATGGCTTAGCTTCTCTTTAGATTTTGATGTTGTATTTAGATTAATTGTTTACTTGTTGCTGTTTAGCTATTGTGTTTTTGTATTACTGTATTCTCCCTTTTGGGATATTATAATGGTATCAGAGAATGATCTTTGGCTTAGCTTTTGGGAACTTCATCTTTTGCATCAAAAGAAGAAGTAGATAGTAGAGATCTATCATGAAGGAGGATTGTAGTTTTTCCACTCTTCTCTTTAGATCCATGCAAGATCTCTCCAAGGAGGTCAATCAAATGAAGAGAGAAAGGAAAAATAAGGATCCAAGAAGAATATTTTATGAGGAAGGTTCAAGCACTTCCTACTAGCATGAGAAGCAACCAGAGAAGCAAAAAGCTTCACATTATTCCACTAGGTCCACTTTATTTGACAAGAAAGAGGACTGGTTTGAATATGAAGGAGACTTGGGGCGTGAGACCCTATTTAAATATCTATCAGAATACAAAGCACAACCTAGAGCTTTGAAGGAGAATATCTCTCTCCAACAGTTCTTACAACTCAAAGAAGAAAGAAGATCTTGAAGTAGAAATAGAAGAAAGAGGCATAGATTCTTCTTGCCTACATTTGATGGATCTTCCAAAATCACATTGAGGGCTTGGAGGGAAGAATTAGCTACCTTCTTTCAGCTATATCCAGAAGTAGAAAGAGAGGTTGTGGAGATTGTAGCACTGCACCTAGTGGGTGAAGCAAGAGATTGGTAGTTCAGTCACTTGTCACACATGAGAGTGTCTGCTTATGAAAATTTCATTCAAATATTGAAGAAGAGGTATGGTAGGAAGAAACTAGAGACATCTCACATAGAGACATCTCCCATCATTGTGGAGATAGTACATGAGGAGCCTCTCCCACCACCACCAGTTGTAGATTTACTTACATCAAGAGGAGGATCACTTTCATATTTGCAAGATGGTCTTGAGTTCTTGAAATTTGGAGCCCCATGCATGATCCATGAGATGCATGATGAGGAGGAGACTGATACCAATGTTGGTACAATTGTAGAAGAGAAACCATCATCAATAGCAACAGTTGGAGAGACTATTGCACTGATTGGAGGAAATATTATGAATGTGCAAGATTTTCTAGAGATTCATCTTATCCAAAGTTTGCACATACTTTCATCTCATGTTATTTTAGTACCTCATATTGAGATATGTGAGACCATGGCATCAGGGCAAGTGTATAACCAAGGACTAGAGAACCTTTCTGATTTGGAGCAGCAACTTATCACTGCACAGAGGAGCCTTGATTTAATCAAGGAGAAGATGTATTTATATCCTAGTTTTTCATGGTTGAGCTACACCCAACACTTTGTGTTGAAGTATGGAGTTGCAGAATATGGGAGGAGCACAGTCCTATTCAGTACAGTGCCAAACTATGAGTTTAGCATTGTATGTGGCCATGAGACAACACATGTATCACCATGCAGATCTACAACATGGTCACTTAGCAGAAGTGATGATAAGAGGGCCACATTATTCTTAGAGCATTCTGAAGGTAGATTCACTCATGAAGCACTGGAGGGACAGATGATAGATGGTAGACATCTTGTGATGGAGAGCAATTTCCATTTTCAAGATGAATTTTCCTTGATGAGCATCTCACAACTCAAAGAGGGATCTCTACCTACAACATGTATGGAGCCTTATGGGTTCCAATGGGCCTTTGATGAGAGGATCTCATGGAGAGACCTCAATGGAGGTGCACTTCAACATTTCATGGAGTGAAAATATATTTAGATAGAGGATTTTGGTATTCTACATTGGGAGGATACTAATATTGGGCTTGGAATGATTCATCATCCACATTGGGATGAATGGATTCGATGAGGAGAAGGAGGTTGCCTAACTTCCTGCAGATCTATGATACTTGGTAGCAAGAAGCATGGATGCGCTAGTTGCTTTTGGGTGAATATGGATACCACCCAACATCTCAAATTTCCAAGATTTGTGCCATATATATCACTGATGACATGCAACAACAAGAGGCATGGTTGCGCTGGTTGTTGATGAAAGAGTTTGGACATCTCATGATATACCTTATTTCCATGTATTTGCTTTTGTTTGGGATATGTCTCATGTCTTTACATGTATTTCTGTTTGGGATATATCTCATGTTCATGTATGTATCTGGGTTTGGGACATTGCATAACTCTCACATGATGTGGCATAAGGGAGCTTAGTTGTATTGTTTGATGAGACATTCCACATGTCCATTAGTATGTTGTTGCTCCATGACTTTCCTCATGATGATGTAAGATGGCAACAAGAATCCTTGTTGTTTTGGTTACTATTGGGAGAGTATGGGTTGATTTCTTCCCATACATTTCATGACGATGATAGAGGATGGAAATAGGAGGCCTTACAACGTTATCTTCTATTGGGGGATTATGGTCATTGTACTTGGTATGATGATTATGTGATGGGGGAGCAAGATGCCTTAATACGGTGGCTTCTGTTGAGAGAATATGGCCACTACATTTGGTACAATGATGATGTGGTGTGGCAGCAAGAGGCATTGCTGTAGTGGCTTCTATTGAGAGAGTATGGCTCTCATATCTATATTGATGCTGATTTGACATGGCAACAATAAGCATCGTTGCAGTGGCTTCTTTTGAGAGAGTATGGCTCTCTTAATTATTTTCATGATGATCTATCATGGCAGCATAAGGCTTTGCTGTGATGGTTGTTATTGGGAGAATATGGTTTGACAATTTTCATGTTTATTCATATGTCTCTACTTCTTGTTTTTCACTATGTTGATGTTATATTTGGATCCTACATGGCCAACAAGGCTATTAATGAGAGCATTAATAGATTCAATCTAATCTATGTATCATGGGTTGGTAGTTCATGAGTTGGGAATTTCCACTTTTGGAAGAAACCACTTCATTTCATGTATCTCATGTATAGAGGAGATCTCTGGACATCATATGGTTGCCACTTAAAGATTCATTTATGAGGATGGGTATCTAAATTTTCAGTTGGAGGCCATTCTAGACATTATAGAGAGGAAAATTTGGAGTTGAACATGCACACATTGTGATAGATGGGAAGTCCATCCATATTAGGATGCCATTTGGAGGGAGGATGTTTGTTGTAGCATCCACTTTGCAGTTGCTTGAGTACAAGCAACATTTTGGTGGGGAGGACTATAATATTACCAATTTTCCATCAGTTAATTTGAATATTATAGTTCTTAATTTTCTTAATTAATTAAGTAAATAAGAGGGTGAAGGGACCCACAAACCCAATAGATGAATAAAATCCACTTTTTGTGTGTGTATGCAGATATTTTAGATTTAGATCTACATTATGGAGTAGTGGAGCAGCTTCTTAAATGAAGGAAGAGTGGAGATCATGGAGCATTAATGTAAAATCATGGAGATCTTGGAGGAGATCAATGTTAGAAAATTATATATTACAGAGCAATGAAACATATAAAATATGTGGAAAACACAAGCACACAAAACACATAAAACCAGAGAGACACAGATATACGTGGTTCACCTAGTTTGGGCCACGTCTACCCCGAACAACTAGTCCTTCCTTTCTATTATCCAACAAAATGAAGAGACACAACCTAGAGCAAATCCGCTATAATATCCTCTATTCTCTCT
This sequence comes from Pinus albicaulis, assembly GCA_034641835.2. NCBI lineage: Eukaryota > Viridiplantae > Streptophyta > Pinopsida > Pinales > Pinaceae > Pinus > Pinus albicaulis. The sequence goes on from CM076583.1 coordinate 603,617,837, forward strand.
CACAATCTCCATATCTGTTTCTCGCTCTGAGAATACAAATATAATACACAGCCGAAATACAATACCCTCATATAAACGAGGGGTTGCCTTCTAGGGAAAAAACTCTAAACTAAACATAACTTCTACTATCAGATCATCTGCCTAATGAATGGCCCAGATTGACTATAAATTACTATACTTTTACAAGGAAATTTTAAATCTGTTTTTAGCTTCGGGGGCGCTTCCCCCAAAACTCCCCTCCAAGGGGGGCTCCATAAAGTCATAGTCGCCCCCCCCACCCCACCCCATAGACCCCCCAGGATGCGTTTAATTACAGGCAACGTTGCCACCCCATTAAGGTACAGGGGTCCAACGCTGTGATACAAAATAAAAAAGATAATCAGGCTCCACACCCAACAATCTCCCACTTGGAGACTGATTGTCGCAACTCCACCACTGCTTCATTTGTTGGATAATGACTCCTCTTTGGATCTAGTTTTTTCTCATCTTCATCATCATCCCTGAAGACCAATTGAAACTGAGCATATTCTCAGTTTCTCTCTGGTTACAAATTTTGTTAGCATATCTACAGGATTCTGGATAGTGTGTATCTTTTCCATCTCCAACTGTCCATCTTCCAATACTGACCGTATGAAATGGTAATTGAGTTGTATGTGTTTAGTCCTGGAATGAAATGCTGAGCTCTTTGCAAGATGAATGGCACTTTGGCAATCGCTATATGACATGCCCATATCATGCTTCTTACCCAATTCATTCATAAACCTTTGTAACCAAATCATTTCTTTACTAGCCTCTGTAGCAGCAACATACTCTGCTTCTGTTGTATAGATTTTTGAAACCCAATTGAAAGTTGTTCCACCTACAGTAAATAAATACCCTGTAGTGCTCCTCTTGTTATCTCTGTCACCTGCCATATCTGCACTAGCATATCCCTATAGAGCAATGTTTGAACCACCAAAGCATAATTCTTGATTTGTGGTTCCTCTCAAATATATGAGAATCCATTTCACTGCCATCCAATGTTATTTTCCTGGATTGCTCATGTACCTGCTTACAACTCCCACTGCATGTGCAATATCAGGCCTTGTATAGACCATTGCATACATTAAGCTTCCAACTAATGATTCATGTGGAACTTTAGAAATATATTCCATTTATTCTTGGGTCTTGGGGAACATTTCCTTACTAAGTTTGAAATGGCTAGCAAAAGGTGTACTAACTGGTTTTGCATTCTGCATATTAAATCTTTCCAAAACCTTTTGTATGTACTCATTCCGAGATAGTGCTAATTTGCAATTTTTCCTGTCTCTTGTTATTCTCATACCAAGGATTTGTTTTGCAGCTCTCAAATCCTTCATTGCAGATGAATTTGCCAATTTTCTTTTGAGCACATTTATTTCCTACATGTTAGACCCTGCAAAAAGCATGTCATCTACATACAATAACAATATAATATATCTGCCATAATTTTTCTTTTTTTAAATAAACAAAATGATCAGAGTGACATCTAGTATAACCTTGTTCAGACATAAACTTGTCAAATTTTAGATACCACTGCCTTGGAGCCTGTTTTAAGCCATACAAGCTCTTATTTACCCTGCACACTAATTTTTCCTTCCCGTTGACCTCATATCCTTTTGGTTGCTACATATAGATATCTTCCTCCAAATCTCCATGGAGAAATGTTGTCTTTACATCTAACTATTCAAGATGTAAATCTTTTGCTGCTATAAGACTTAAAATAGTTATGATTGAAGTCATCTTAACAACAAGGGAAAATATTTCATCAAAATCAATACCTTTCTTCTGTGCAAACCCCTTTACCACAAGTATAGCTTTGTACCTTTGTTTTCCTCCATCTTCTTCCTTCAACCTGTAAACCCATTTATTCTAAAATGTATTTTTACCTGTAGGAAACCTGACTAAGTCCCAAGTCTGGTATGCATTAAGGAGTCCATCTCTTTTTCCATGGCTAGCTCCCACTTCTTCATGCTTTCAACCTGCATTAATTCTTCATAACATTCGGGTTCACTAGAATGAGTCAACAATAAAAAATATAATGAAGGAGAGTATCATTCAAGGGGTCTACTTATCCTGGTAGATCTTCTAACACCACTTTCAGGTGTTTGACGTGCCTGTTGTTGTGGTGGTGGTTCCTGTTGTTGTGGTTGTTGATTATTATTATTTTCAGGCACCTTTACTTTTTCAGTGATCTCATAAAGGACTGTGTATTCCTTGTTTTATTTTTCAATATTTCTTTTCCTGCAACCGATCCTTATAAAATACCTTTTCATTGAATATTACATCTCTGCTCCTAATGATTTTGTGATTTTCATAATCATATAAGCGATAACCAAAATCATTAACACCATATCCAATAAAGGTACATTTCTTTATTAATATGGATAAAGGCCTCACGACCAAAAGGCTTTAAAAAAGAGCAGTTTACCTTTTTACCTATCCATGCCTCCTCTGGAATACCACCATCCAAGGAACTTGAAGGCCCTCTATCTATTAAATAAACAACAGTATCTACAACATCTGCCCAAAATTGTAAAGGAAATCCTACATGCAATCTCATGCACCTTGCACGGTCCATGATTTTTATGTTCATCCTTTCTGACACACCATTTTCTTGTGGTGTTCTTGGAACTGTCCTCTCTCTGTGAATTCCACACTTTAGAAAAATACCTATCAAACTCTTTGTTGCAATATTCACCTCCATTGTCTGATATGAGACACTTCAACTTCTTTCTTGTCTCAATCTCAACCAAAGCTTTCTGTTTCTTGAAAGTATCAAATACATCAGATTTATTATGAATACAATAAATCCAAGTTTTTCTAGTTGCATCATCAATACAAGTAACATAATAATGAGAGCCACCAAGAGATGATACCTGAGCAGGTCCCCATACATATGTATGCACAAGCTCTAATTTTTCACTCTTCTTTTCTTTCCCAACTCTGAGAAATCTGAATCTCTTTTGTTTTCCATAAATACAATTCTCACAACAATCCAAATCAACATTCTTCAAGCTCAGAAACAAATTTCTTGAGTGAAGAATCTTCATCCCCTTCTCACTCATGTGTCCGAGCCTATGATGCCATAATGCTACATCTAATCCTTTGGAAGTTAAAGCATTAATAGAGTTAAAAATACCATTGCATAAATATAATGTACCAACCTTTACACCTTTTTCTATTACCAGGGCTCCTTTGGTGACCTTCCAAGTTTTATCTGTGAAAGTTTTCACACAACCTTCACCACCTAACTGCCTTGTTGAAATCAGATTTTTCTTCAAATCTAGAACATGCCTTACCTCCTTTAATAGCCATTGGTTTCCATTATGTTGTTTTACAAGAACTTTACCCATTCCAACAATTTTATAGGGTTTATCATCACCCAAACGGGCTTGTCCAAAATATCCTTAAACATAGTCATGAAAATATTTCTTATTAGGTGCAGCATGGAATGAAGCCCCTGAATCTACTACCCAGGAATCAGTAACATTTTCGAAAGAAAGAATAAAAGCATATTGTAACACATCACCTATCACATTTGCTTCATGATTGTTTTCTTGCGGTGCATCTCCTTCTTTTCCCTTCCGGGATCTACAGTCTTTCTTTAGGTGTCCTTTCTTTCCACATTTCCATCACACTATCCCCGATCTAGACTTGGATCTGCCTTCCCTTGATTTATTGCAATATCCTGAGCTCTTTCCTCTTTCCATTTTTCTTCCCCTAGACTCTGCACTCAAAGCATTACCCGATGTCTCACTAGAGCTTTTCCATCGCATTTCCTCGCTAAGGATAGCACCGACAACATCATCAAACTTTAAAGTACTAGATCTAGAGACAAAGTTACTAATGGCCATAACTAAACCATTCCAACTTTCTGGCAATGAGCACAGAAATAAAGAGCCCTAAATTCATCATCAAAGTTTACCCCTACAGAACTTAACTGACTGGTAACTGCATTAAAATAATTTAAATGGTCTGCAATAGATCCACCTTTCGATATCTTCATATTAAATAAACGTTTCATAAGAAATACCTTGTTTTAGGCCGAGGGTTTTTCATATAGTTTCACCAATTCCTTAATCAAACCCTTTGTTGTTGTTTCCTTCGAAATATTGAAGGCTACAGATGTGGTGAGGCACAACTGTACTGTTTCGAGTGCATTTCTATCGAGAATCTCCCATTCTGTGTTTGTCATAGCCGACGGCTTCTTTATTTTTCTGCTCAATGGTAGGTACGGATCTCTCTAATACAGATAATCTTCCATCTACATCTTCCACAGTAGGAAGTTTCTGCTGTTAAATTTCTCGACCCTAAACTTACCATCTTCCGCCATTGCTCCCACTTGAACTAGGAACCCTTCTTTCCTGCAAGAATATCATCCAAATAGACCTTCAGCTCCGATACCAGTTGTTAGAAAATTATATATTACAGAGCAATGCAACACATAAAATATGCGGAAAACACAAGCACACAAAACAAATAAAACCATAGAGACATAGATATACGTGGTTCACACAGTTTGGGCTATGTCCACCCCAAAAATCCAGTCCTTCCTTTCTATTATCCAGCAAAATGAAGAGACAACCTACAGGAGATCTGCTGTAATATCCTCTGTTCTCTCTCACAGTCTCCCTATCTGTTTCTCGCTCTGAGAATACACATACAATACACAGCCTCAATACAATACCCTCATACAAATGAAGGGTTTCCTTCTAGGGCAAAAAATGCTAAACTAAACATAACTTCTACTGTCAGATCATCTGTTTAGTTTAGCAAAAAATGCTAAACTAAACATAACTTCTATTGTAAGCCTATCGCCTTTCATTCTGAAACTTTTAATGGTGTTGTGATTAATTATCCTACATATGACAAAGAACTATATGCATTGGTACAAAGTGTCAAGAAGTGGAAACACTACTTGATGGGTAAAGAGATGTGCATACCAATCACCAACCATTACAGTACTTGCAGTTACAAAAAAAATTGTAGCAATCAAGACATTTTAGGTGGATGGGATTTCTTCAACAGTTTCACTTGGTTATAAGGTACAAGAAAGGTATTTTCAATAAATTTGATGATATGATTTCAAGACCAATCATTAGTGCTTCTACTTTACTCAAAAATGATTCTGTTGTACATGAGAGTTACATAGAACAATATGCACATGACATTGATTTTAAATATGTGTATGCTAGTTTGAGTGAAGGGAATCAAGTTGAAGAAAAATATTATCACATGCATAAAAATTTTCTATTTCATTTGGGAAAGATGTGTATACCACAAGGAGAGAGGCTAAGTGTCATGAGAGAAGCTCATTCATCTCTTATTGTTGGACACTTTGGGGTAAGAAAAAAAGTGGCGCATCTATAGAGGTATTGCTAATGGCCTCACATGGTAGATAGTGTGTCACGTTTTATAAGAGGTTGTTCTATGTGTGCAACAAGTAAGCCTAGTAATAGGAAGCTTGGGTTGTACACGCCACTACTAGTACCATCAAGGCCATGGGAGAGTGTCTCCATGGACTTTGTTGCAGGTCTACCTATGTCAAGAAAACAACATGATTATCTTTATGTAGTTGTGGATAGATTTAGTAAAATGTGTATACTTATGCCATGTAAGAAAACCATTACTACTGAAAAAACTGTTGAACTTTATTTTCAACATGTTTAGGTTCATTTGGATTGCCAGCTTCTATTGTTAGTGACACGGATTCCAAGTTCATTGGGAATTTTTGGTGAAATCTATGGAGTATGATGGACACAAAGTTGGAAAATAGTACCGCTTTTCATCCACAAATAGATGGAAAAACCGAGGTGGTGAAAAAAACCGTTGTGCATATATTGAGAGGATATTGCAGCAAACATCCTAAGTTGTGGGATGAACAACTGCATTACATTCAGCACGCTTACAACCGGGCAAAGCACTCTTCAACACAAACATCACCTTTTGAAGTATGCTTTGGGTATTTTCCAAAATTTCCATTAGACTTCATCTTTGGGAAGGATGTTGCAATTGATGGCCAGAGTGATATTGACAAGGCTCGAAATTTAATTGAGAAAATTCATGTTATACATCAAAAAGTTCAAGAAAAACTTGAGAAAAGTAAAAGAAAATACAAAGAGAGGCATGACAAACATAGAGTTGATCACAAGTTTCAATAGGGAGATGAGGTATGGTTGCACATTAGCAAAGAAAGGATGCAAGGGGCAGGTAAAAAGCTCAAACCTATTCTATATGGTCCATTCAAGGTCATAAAGAAAGTTGGTAATAATGCATTTCAACTTGACTTGTCTTCTTATATGCAAATGTATTCAGTTGTTAATGTTGAAAACTTACATTTGTATGAGCCACCTTTGATAGATGATCAAGGAAATTATTTTCAACTACCTTCTATTGAAGATTTCTTGCCAGAATTTCTAGATGAGCTCAAAGAAAATACAATTCTTGACAGGAGGACAAAAGCATCCAAGAGGGGAAGTGTTGACTACCTTCGAGTTGGGCTAAAAGGCACTAAACCAAGAAAGGAAAAATGGATGGAGGTTGGAAAGGTGAGGGAGTTGTACCCTCATCTACTGAACAAGTAATCAAGTCTTTTGGGGTCCAAAAGCTACCCAATGGGGAGGAGTGATTAGGAGTTCATAAATTTTTCTCAAAATTCAAAGTTACATGATTAGGTTGAAACTAGGATGGTTACGTAGATATCTTCTTACTGATTCTAGCGCCATGAATGGTTTGAAAAATCGATGTTGTATGAGTGATATATCACGTTCTGATCAAAATGCCAAATAGGTAAAATTGCGACAGTTTGACCAGGTTTGACTAGGATTCACAATCATTAAGTGGGTGGATTCACAGTCAGCAAAAGGGAATATTCCTTCCTCAGAGCCAACTACAGGTTGACAAGTGTCAGCTTCTTATTCGAATGAGTTTGGAGAGGGCCAATTAGAAGGTGACACGTGGCCAGCCCTGAGGCCGCCACGTGTCCCTGAAATGGTAGTGTAAAATTATTGAGGGTCTGCAGGAATTGAACCCTAGACAAATGGCAGGGCATGCGCGTTGCTTACCACCCACGCTACGCATTGTCACTTAACATACATTGGTCACAATTTTATATTATGGTCGAATGGAATGGTGTTTGGGGGTTGGAACCATTGGTCCCAAACTGCCAGCGGTTACCTAAACACTATGTCACATGGCACGTAAAACCAACTCCAAACATCACGGTCAGAAAACCTTTGACAATCTTTGCCAACATTATTTCGTATGGTTACATGGTAACAATTAAATGCTATCTCCGTGTAGTCTATGCTATCCTCAGCGTTCAACTGCCGTTTAAGACTCCAACTGGAGTTTAATGTGATGGTTCCACCCAACGGTTAGCCTAACAACGGGTTTTGGGGGTTGGCATGTGGCCACCCCCAACCACAACCTTTAATGTCACAGTTTATACGGCGAAAGTCACTATTTTAACTCTAGATAAGTGGAGTCATCCACTTTTAGTGGATTTTTTCTAGGTGTAACTGGGAAAAAGAGTAGGAGACTCAATTTTTGCCCATTGAGAGTGAATGAAGAGTCATTTTTGACTAATTGGAGAATTTTGGAGCCATTGGTGTAGAGAAAACATCCATTAGAGCACTATAACTACATGTATTTGCAAAATTTTGAGCATAATGAAAGATGGACATGCCATTTGGAGTTGGACCAGTAGATGTAGCCTAGGAGAGAAGAACTACTTCATCATGCCTGTGGTGTAAATTTCATGTGGTGACTTATTTCTCTATTACACTACTATTCAGTGTTATTTAAGCTTGTTTTATTCTTCTAATTCACCTAAAATCATCTACATTTAATGGTTAAAATCCTCAATCCTTAAGAAAACTAATGAGACAAGTATGCACATCTTTATAAACTGAAAAGACACTTAGCACAACAAAACTAATACAGTCATTTCATATCACCTAGTGCATTAAGAACCTACACTAGGGTGGGGCCCATAGGGTTATTTTTGGCACATGTCTATTTTAGTTATCCCTTAATTAAGATGGAAAATAAACTGTATTATATTCTTAATGATAACTTGAATGAGTTAACTGAAAGTGATAAATTCAGATAGCTAATGGATTTCGAGTTAGAGGTAGTTGGTGGGACATGTAGAGTAATTCTAGTTGTAACAAAGTTAGAAGTGTAGTGGTGCATTAGTTAATGAAAGTTGTAAATCATTTTAACTCAGTTAAGTGAGTTAAAGTCAGTTGTGCTAATTGTAACTACAGACACACTAGTGAGAGATCAAAATAATTAAATATTAATTAATTCACATGCAGTGATCTCACATGCAACTAATGTTTTACTTTTATTAGCTGCATGCATGCCAGATCTAGTGGAGACCCAATTGAGTTCTAGGTGAAAGGGAAGTTGACTATTAGTTGTAGGATTATCTGCTTGCATACATTCAAGAAAACACCCATTTGAGTGCCCATGATACTTACGCAGTCAAGGCAAGCAAGCATTCCTATCTTTTAGGAATATTTACCATTAGGGATTGCACAAGAAAGGCAGGCTTTCTGGACGCTGAGAATTGGCTATGTGTTGGTAATTTTTGCATATGACAGTGTGAGACTGATAGTTGAATGCTGGAGGCTCTTGTGAGAAGAAAAATACATTGTATTTGTTTCATAATCCATGCTTAATATACAATAGAAGATAGTGTGTTTTTTAGCTGTAAGCTTTCCTCGGGAAATTATCTGTGTTGTGTGTCGTTGATCTTTCTTCATGTTCATGTGATTAGCGATTGTGTTTTTAATTCTGCAAAATATTTGTAGAAGTGATTCAGTATTTAAATTTAGTACATTTTTAGATCAGGTGAATCCAAGATATACATGCATGTTGTATAATTTCTACAGGAATGACATGCAAAAGATATTTCTAGAAAAATATAAAGATCATGATCTTAAAGAAGAAATATTTAGAATGAATATAAAACAAGATGAGAGCCTTGAATATCTAATAGAGAGGTTCATGTATAATGTTAAGAGGGAAAAATTACATCATTTAGGATTTGACACACTAAAAACCCTCTTACTTAGAATAATTAGCGATGAGTGGATTGATCTCCTTGATATTATGAGTAAAGGAGATGTATACCAATTATCATTTGAAGAAAATTGTGAAACATGCAAGTGCATATCAAGAGGAAGGGAAAGAGTAAGTAAATGAACATGAAAATTTGTAAGTAAAGATGAACTTGGAAATTTTCTTGATAACTTTAAAACAAAAATTCTTAGCAATCTAAGTGAACAAGTAGAAATTTTAAGAATGTACAATGAGCAAAAAGAAGATGACGACATTTGTGTTATCCATGGAGAATCATATGCTACTAAATATTGTCCATCATTAACAAGGTTGAAGGAATTGTACAAAGAGGACAATGGAGCAAGTAAATCACCAAAGAAGATATGTTATGTAGCTCCAAGAAGACCATTGGAGCCTAGTTAACTTTATATGTGGCAAGGACCTACTTCAAAATTTCAAGCTTATTCACATCCATCTCAAAGTAATTGGAACACACTCTTTCCTTGGAAACCTTGGCCATCTCAACCCCAAAACCAATCTTGGAAACAAGGTTGGAAAGAACCTTATGGGATAAATCCACAATATCCTCAATAGTTTCCTCAATATCCTCCACACCCAACTCCATGCTATCCCTACCATCCACCTCCACCACAACCACAACCTCAACCACATCCATCCCATAGATCCACTCCCACTCAACTACCTATAACACCATTTCCAAACCCATACAAAGAAGTAACTCAGCCCACTTACAATGTTGAGGTACATCACTTCCAAAGATCTCCTCTTGATATAAATGGTATCCATATTAGTTGAGGAAGAGTATTGCAAAAAAGTGATTCTCTTGATGTCATTGAAGGAAAACATTCAGAAAAAGAAGATTCAAATGAAAAGACCAAAGAATCATGGGCTGAACTTGATGAAGAGTAGACTTCCAAATTAGATTGAGAAATTTCCCTCATGTTTACCATCATATCCTCCATGTGTTCAAGAGAATAATCATAAAAAATATAATGATTTGAATTTCATGATAGAAGAAGACATGAATAATGATCCTGATGATCAAGCAAACCAAGGGCATCAAATCTATATTGAAATATGGTTCTATACAATCATTAAGTTGCAGAAACATACTCTTCTTCAACAATACTTGATACAATATCAGTCAAAGCAATTGATCTCTCATATTCAAGTACATGTAAAAGCATGTATTTCAAGTGTACACATGATTTTATATGTCATCTTGATGTGCACATGGCATGATTTCACTCTCTTTGGAAAAAGTATAATTTTGTCAATATTATTTTTGTCATGCATTTTGTTGGTTGCATATGTGTCTCTCATACTTGTGGTATATGCACTTGTTGCATTTTCACGATGTTGGTCATGATGGTAGTGATGTTTCCATGGGAGGACCAATAGTGTTGTTATGGAATTTGTTGTCAGGAGCATATGACTGGTTATACATGTCAGGTGCTTACATGTTCCTAAGTGTGCATTGGTATGGTTGATGTTTTCATACGTGAGGTCATGGTATATAGCTGATATGGTCATGCATTGATGACTGAGCTCTAGCTAGAATAATTTTATGCATTGATACTTTTATGAATTATAAGTTTATTTGTTGTTATGGTTATGTCTGTACATGTGTTATGTTGATTAGTTGATCTTGAAAATGATATATCCTCCCCGAATTATGATAACGTACATTGTTTTATTTGATATGGTTTAAGATGACATGTGATTCCTTGCAGGAAGAAATCAAAGATGACTAGAAAGATGGTAGAATACAAATATTATCCTTATGAATTAGATGAGAAACATGGTGTTGGACACCCTTCTGACTTAGAAGACAGACCGAGAAGCTTGAAGGAATAAATAAGGAGTGGTAAAGAAGATAATGATAGAATCATACAGGCAAAAGAAAAACAAGCAAAAGTAAATGCAACAATCCTACAAATTTTGTCAGATTTGCAGCGACATGGACCAATCCATATTAGCTATGGACAAGAGGATGGGACTAATGGGGCATATGGAAATAAGTATCCTTGTGGTCACAGGTCAGAGATCAATGACATTATTAGAGGTGGAAGGTTCTTGGATACTCTAGATAGGAGAGGTGACAGACACTAGTACTATTCAAGTTCTCGTTCTGACAGGCACTATGATCGTCATCATTATCATCCTTATAGGAGGAGTAAAAAGGGATATTTTCCACATGAGTTTAAGAAAGAATTTGCCACCCAAATTTGATGGAGAGATGAGTAAATAACAAGATGCAAAGGCATGGTTTCCTGGTATGAGGAATTTCTTTAGGTTACATGATTACTCAGAAAACATGAAGTCCAGAATAGCTACATTCAACCTCAACAGTAAATCAAAGATTTGGTGGGAAGATGTGAAGAATGTCAGGGGTATTTAAGAGGAGGAAATGACTTGGATTGAGTTTGAGAGGCTATTCTGGAATAAGTATATATTAGATAGGTACTATGATGCTATAGCTAAGGAGTTTTATGAGTTTCAGATGGGTTACATGACAGACAATGACTATACTAACAAGTTCTTGGAGTTGTTGGGATATGTTCCTTACCTTAAGGAGGAGAAGGAAAAGGTTTAAATATTCATCAGGGATCCTTGGAGGAGGCCATTCGAAAGATGAAGCATTGTTATGAGTAGTTAAAGCATAAAGTTGAGCCTAAACATGATTTGAAATGAAATGAGAAAGCTAAAGGAAGATGACCACAAAAGCGGGGAAGACCACAAGATGCATGTGAGAAAGAAAATATGTTTCCTTACAAGAAGTTAAATACAACTGAGAAGGGACAGGGAGAGAAACAGACTAGAGGTGATGGTAGAGCACCGTTACCGTGTTGGATATGTGGAAAGGATCATCGTAAGAGGGATTTTTTTTAGTACCAGGGTGGTAGACCCTAGATCTATAGTGGGAATGAGGTGTAGACAGTTGGGGATGTTGGTCATAGAATTCCTTGGATTTATGCGGCTATGGATAATAGGAAAACAGACCATCATACATCTATCATTGAGATGGACGGTAAGCTTTGTGTTCAAGTTATTTCTATTTTGATTGAGCCTAGATCTAATTACAGTTATGTTAGTCTTGACTTGGTGAATAAGTGTGGTTTTAATAAATACGTGCATGCATAATATTGGTTAGTGTAGTTGGATACAGGTACAAAGAAAAGAGTTCATCATTGGGTAAGATCTTGTGCACTTTATTTGAATGGCATGTCTACAACAACAGAATTGAAAATATTTCCATGGGGATCATTTATTATGTTATTAGGTATGGACAAAGACAATGAGTGCTTGGATGAAAATTGGGAACCAAGATTTTTACAGGGAAATAATAAAGCCACATCAGCTAGGATGGTGACAACAATGCATTCCAATTGTAGTTGCAGGAAAGGGTGTGTGTTATTTGTAGTACATATCTGTAGTGACAAAGGTAAGGAATTTTAGGACGCAAATGTTTTGAGATGGTACCCAGTTCTACAGTTCTTTCATGATGTATTTCCTGCATATATTTCAGAGTTTCCATCTCATAGGGAAGTAGAATTTTCTATTGATTTGGTACCAGGGGCATCACCATGATTAAAATCACCTTACAAGATGATCAAGCCTGAGTTGGTAGAGTTAAATTTGTAGATGAAAGAGATGCTTTACAATGGATACATTAGGCCAAGTGTATCACCATGGTGCGCACCTGTATTTTTTGTAAAGAAGAAGAATGGTACTCTCAGATTTTGCATTGACTATAAGAAGTTGAAAAATTAAGTGACCATTAGGAATAGTTATCCATTGCCTGGGATTGATGAAATGTTTGATTAAATGAAGGGAGAAACAAATTTCTTGAAGATTGATTTGAAATCTAGATATCATTAGGTACACATTAAGGAAGAGGAGATTTACAAGACAACATTTCAGACTAGGTATGGGCATTATGAGTTTGTTGTATTTCCATTCAGTTTGAATAATTCTCCAACTAACTTTATGTGTTTGACGAATATTGTGTTGTGTCCTTATTTGGAGAAGTTTTTTATTGTGTCCATTGATGGCATCTTGGTATATTCTAAAAATCAGGAAGAGCATGTCGAGCATTTGGCAGCAGTGTTGAGATTGTTGAGAGAGCATTAGTTGTATGCTAATCTCAGCAAGTTTAGTTTATTTTATACTAAGGTAAATTACTTGGGACATGTTGTCTCCAAGGAGGGAATAACAGTGGATCCAAAAATGGTAAGATCTATCATGGAGTGGGAAACTCCTAGAAATGTAGATGCACTAAGATCCTTCATGGGATTGGAAGGTTATTACAAGAGGTTCATCGGGAACTTCTCACTGATTTCTTATCCTATTACATCATTGTAGAGGAAAGGTAAGAAGTTTGAATGGACAGAGGAATGAGAGGGCAGTTTTGAGCAGCTGAAGTAGTTGTTAACACATGCTTTAGTGTTAAATATCATTGATTCGGACAAAGATTTTGTAGTATGTACAAATGCTTGGAAGAGAGGACTTGGTGGAGTTCTTATGCATGAAGGAAAAGTGGTATGTTATGAGTAACAGAAACTAAATGAATATAACCAGAACTATTTTACATGTGGTCTTTAGCTAGCAGTGAACATCCATGCATTGAAGATGTGGAGGCACTATCTTCTGGGCAGGAGGTTTTTACTAATGAGTGATCACAGTGGGTTGAGATACTTGTTTGACCAACTGAATCTGAATTCCAGAAAAGCTATATGGTTGGTCACGATTAGTGAGTTTGATTTTGAGATCAAATGCATTAACGCTAAAGAGAATAGGATTGTAGATTCTCTTAACAGATGGATACAGGTAAATCACATTGCAGTTATGAGCTCACGTGGGATATATTTTTAGGATAGGATATTGTAGGCAAGTTAGCAGCATAGAAAATTTTAAGGATAAAAATCTATTTTAAAGCTTATAAACCTTGGCGAATCTTACTAGTCGCTAACATGCAATGTATAAAATGTTTGAATATGTTTTTATAAAAATATTCAAATTTATAATTATTTTATATAGTGCTTGTAAAATTTTGGCAATTGTTATGTTAAAATAATTTTATACTATAAAATTTGGGCGAATCACTTTTAGAAAAAAATGGAAATTGGCAATTTTTTTTTTTGGAAAAAAAATGGAAAATTATCCCACCTGCGAATATAAGCCCCTAAAATTTTCCATGGTTAGCAGGATGTCAGGTATATGGATCTTAGGTACAGATTGCAGTAGATTATAGGTATAGGTATAGGTACAGGAACTGGTACAGGTATAGGTACAGGTATAGGTACAGGTAGTGGTATAGGTACAAGTATAGGTACAGGTATAGGTACATGTAGTGGTACAAGTGTAGGTGTATAGGATGTGGACTATCGTCTCACGACATATGGATTGGTCAGGTTTAGGGATAGGATATATGTGCTAAACAATAATGAGCTTAAGAATGTGATCTTGAGGGAGTTTCATGCGAGACCATATTCTGGTCACCTAAGGTATCAAAAGATATTGACTGCAGTAAATAGGCTCTATTTCGAACGAATCCAAGGAAGGAAGTGGTGGAGTTTGTTGCTAGATTTTTGGGCTATCAGCAGGTGAAGGAGGAGTGTAGGCATCCAGGTGGACTGATATATCCAATTGCAATTCTAGAGTGGAAATGGGAGGTCATTTACGTGGAATTTATCATAGGTTTTCCAACGATAGTGAGACAACATGATTCCATCATGGTTTTGGTGGAAAATTTGACTAAGGTATCACACTTCATTCCAGTTAAGACTACATATTCAGATAGTGATGTAGCATAGGTGTTCATCAGAGATGTGGATAGATTGCATGGTGTTACAAAGAATATCATGTCAAAAAAGGATACAAAATTCACTTTCGTGTTTTGGAAGTAGTTATTTGCAGGATTAGGTACAAAGTTGGCCTTCAGTAAAAATTATCATCCACAAAAAGATGGACAAACTGAGATGGTCAACAAGAGCTTGGAGGACATGTTGAGGATGTATGTGATGTATGTGATGTATCAATAGTGGAAGTGGGAATCATAACTACCATTGGTTGAGTTCGGATACAACAATGGGTATAGAGAGTCATTGGGGATGAGTCCCTTCGAGGCACTATCTGGGTAGAGTTGCAATACTCCAATCAATTGGAGTGATCCAATTAATAGGGTGTTGACTGGACCAGACATGTTGGCAGACATCGAGCAAGAAATGCAAGTTATAAAGAAGAATATAAATGCATCACAGGACAAACAAAAGAGTTATGCATACTAGCACAGGGCATTTAAGGAGTTTTAGGTTGGGGAGCATGTCTATTTCTGCATCAAGCCCAAGAATATCTCCTTGAGGATTGGATCATGTGCCAAGATGGTGCCATGGTATTGCAGGCATATTGAGATCCTTGAGAGGATTGGACTAGTGGCCTATCGAATTGCACTGCCTCCATTAATGAAAGTACATGATGTGTTTCATGTTTCAAAGGTATATAAATGATGTTGATCATGTTACTGATTGGTCTGTATTGCAAGTGGAGAAAGAAGGAGAATTCCAGCCAGAACCTCATTGAATATTGCAGCAAACTCAACTCATGCTTAGGAACAAAGACATCAAGAAAGTTAACGTGTAGTGGAATCACTTTGGGCCCGATGAAGCTACAGGGAGATGGCAGATCATATTCGGGATATGTACCCTTCATTATTTTCCACTTGAGGCAAAGAAGTTTTGGTATGATGTTTGGTACATGTTTTACATATGTTTTGGTATATGTGCATATGTATATGGATTTAAATACCACCATGATCTAAGTTATAAATCTCCAATAAGTGGTATCGTTGTTATATGGTCATGTTATCATGGTTGTTTTCTTTGAGGACATCATTCATTGTCAATATTGAAACACGCTAAGTTATAAAGCTCCATGGGCAGTGTGTTTTCTTCTCAATGGTTCTACTAAGGTGTAGGTGTGGTTTAACACTGAGGGCGGTGTTCCCCAAGTGAGAGAGTTCTGTAACATACCTCAGTTAAAATTTCATGTAATAAAAGCTAATAAAAGAAAAAAGTAATATCATAGTTAAGGGACACTTATTCCAAGCTGAATGTTGGACAAAGATATCCTAGTGGGCATCACTGGATGTGTTTATGGCTAACGTAAATTGGAAAAGGTAATGAATAATGCATTAAAGAGGAAACAAGTATTTTTGGCACATTTATTTATGAAAATAAAGGAAATAAGGAGAAAATGAAGGTGAAATGTCACAAATTTCATGTGAGGAGGAAGTTGAAGGAAAATAATGGAAAATGAAGAAAATAGAGGCCTCATTGATAAAAAAATTTCTAAGGATCAATTAGTACCTTTTGTTAGTGCAATTTTGGAGCTCTATCATTATTTTCTCTCTCTCTCTCACTCTTGGACACAAATTTTTCTTGGAGCATTCCAACATTGGACTAGGAAAGAGGAAAGCATGTAAAGGAAGGACAAGGAAAGGAAAGGAAAGTAAATTTCAAGCAAGGAAAAGCAAGATCAGGTAGCTTCATCAAGAATACTTGAAGGTAACATATTTCATGTGTGATTTCCTAGATGGTTTGGACATGCATGGTTTATACATGTTGATATTTAGTTCTCTTGTTGTCGGTGGCATGGTTTTTCTGGGTTTTTACACTATTTTTCAGCCTTTCCTTACCTTTTTCCAGATAGCCACGATGTTACGGGATTGATCTTGGTTTTGATCTTTGGAATTTCTAGATGGTTTTCAGAATCTGCGATAGATGTGGTCTCAGAAATTCCCAAAGGCCTAGGAATCCACTGACCAATTTTGGCAGGATACACAGTAAATCCCGAGGGTGGTTTCTTGGTTTAGGGCCTAGTGATCTGGTGTCGATTGTAGTAAAGACTGATAGATAAGGAGATATAAAATTCCTCAAGGATAGTGATGGATTCCGGAGGAATTCCAAGATCGGTTTGGTTTTGTGATCTCGGCACCGATTTTGGTGTCATCACGATATGGTGAGGGTAGAGTTGGTTTAACCTATGGATTCCCTTGGTTTTTTTTGGATTGGTTTATTCATAAGATCCCAAATTCATGCTTAGAATATGGCATGGGGGTGACTGGATGAAGAGAGATTTGGCTCAACCATGTCTATGGTCAGGTGCTATGTGGAAGTCTTGAACCTGGTTGGCTCTTGCCTATGTTTAATAAAATCTAAGTTCTCTTGATTTGGTACTTGTTACTGTGTGGATTTAATGGTTGGTATCTCATTTTTATTTACATGGTTTTACATTGGTTACAAGCATGGTTATATGACTAGTTCAAGTCACAGTTATATCATGTATTTACTTGTAATTGTTAAGATAATGGATGCAAGACCTAATTTATGGCACAACAGTTCAAGGAAGAGGGTAGTGATCCTTATTTTCATGTATCATACGAGTTTTCAATAATTCATGCTATATCCTATATCATAGACCTCTAGATTTCATTGATGCCAAGTGTTGGACATAATGTCAGTCCCGGTTGGGGATGGTCAGGCCTAGTCCTGGAGTCATTTTTGAGTTCATTATACTTATCATCACATGTTTGATGGATTTTGGAAGCTACAGGAAGTTCTAAGCAGTGGCCGGGATTATTGACTTAAAATATGGCATAAATCCCATGGATGTTGGCACAGGTATGAGGTAAAAATTCCTTGGATGCACGCATATCGACGTAGAGAACCTTCGAGACACATCCTTTCCCATATCAAGGGAGCGTTTGAGGGATTTATTTGCTAAAACTCAGTGGAACCCATGGAAAAGTCAGGTGGGTGACTGACATAGCCTCCCGAGGAACTGTATCAAGTACATGAGGTTTTTGTTATGGGTTTCTGTGGGTTCCACTTCCTTAAAGTCTCCAAGGAATTTTAGTCTGGTCATAACTTCCCCTCATCTCATGTTTACCATGGTTGGTCAGTTATGTTAGTCATCAGTATTTTTCACTTGTTGGTGATGACTAGTTGTAACAACCAAGTTTTCTAGTAGTTGATCTAAAAAATTGTCAAATTTGCCAGCTGGAAAACACCCACAAACATTTTTTGCCCTCCTACCTTTTCAATCCGCCCATGACGAGATGAAACCTCATTATCAAGCCCTATCTAGCCTTAGCCATACTAGCTTGTCCATCAGCTCCAAAGAAAACAATCCAAATATGTCCAAACAAGTCTCCCCTAAGTTAGGTAGTGGTTCTTTAGGCATTTCTCCCTTGGAAAACTATCCTAAAGCCAAATAAAATCTATCTGCTACAGACCAGTCATAACAGACATTCCCATTCTGCAAATAAAGTTGGTTACACCCTTATGTTGTGCCACTAACAAGCCCTAAAGTCTCAGCAATGCACATGCCCTAGGTCAAACTGATATTAGGTGGTTTTACAATGTTTCAATGGATCTTTCAAGAACAGAAATGTACCAGCATCCTAGAAGACAGTATTTGGCTCAACATGAGAAGACAGCTGCTTCTCATGTGATTTTGAGCCTGGGATGCAGCTACAGGGCAGAGAGTTGTTTCATTAAGCTCCTGCGATCACACTCATAGGTTAGTAAATTATGAATGACAAAGAATGATTTGCAAATACTAGCCAAACTGATTGTGATGTCTAAATAGGCACAAAGATATTTGAAAAGCAGAATTACATGTCTCAGAGAAGTGCCCATCTTGACTATTATCAATTTGTCATTTCTTCATTTTCTCAAGCATGAAAAGGCAGTGAAAGGAAAAATAACACTATTAAAAGCTGATGAAATGGCATCACTGATAAAAACCTCCTTCATTTTATAAGCAGAGGGTTGAGGACTAAGAAAACCTCCCTCATTTTATAAGTAGAGGGTTGAAGACTGAGAAGGCCTCCTTCATCTATAAGCATAGGGCCAGGGATAAAGTTTGTTTTTAAGTTTTTCATTAACTCTAAAGACAAATTTTAGGTACAGTGGAAGACAATTGAAGGTTTCTAAATAAAAATGATTTTAAATGCAGAGGCAAAGCAGTGGTGCTTTTAAAAATTGTTTACATGAGTTTCACTGTTATTGAATTACTATGTGAAGCTAATGGGTTGATTATCAGTGAAGAAATATTGTTAAGCAGATGGACAAAGGAGTCAAACAATCTTGGTCTCAAACTGAATTCTGTCATCAAGTATAATGGAAAAAACTATCAGTATGTTCATCAAACATTCTTCATTTGGTTGAAACAAAGGTTGAAAGGAAACCAGGCATTTGTCAAAGTAGGCCTCCTTCATAAACAAAGTAAAAGGGCTCACCATTGTTTGAGGATGAAAAGAAATTATTGAAAGTGGCAAAGATTTCAAAAAGGACTGCTCTCCAAAGGGGTGAAATGAATGAAAATCCATGTTTCTTGTAGACCTCCTTCATGGAAGAACAAAGGTATAGCCTTCCCTTGTTCACTTTTCAACTCTAGTTCATTATCCCCTGTTTTATCTCCATAAAGTTGAAAACTAGATTATTTTGTCAATCTAAGGATAGTTAGTGGCTTTGGTGACGGAGACCTCTTGTAAACAGGATTTTTACTTATAGTTTCAAATGAGTTTTTTCACCCACAGTCAAAAGAGAAGCTCAAAGAGCACCTAACAGTTCGATCAGCTTCACAATGAGAATTATCACCTTTAAAGCAGCGGAAGCAGAAAATGTCAAATTAAGATAAGTTATCTCCTTGAAAGTAGGGGAAAATATGCTTCACAAATCATTGGGTTTCCTTTTCAATAAGGAAAACACTGAGTGATTATTAGTCTTCAAAGTGGCTTTCTCACGGTGAAAAGAGGTCACATGTATAAAAACCTCCAAAAACAGTCATCCACGGCACTTCAAAGAGGACTGGTCAATTTTTGGGTTTGTTTTATTTTGAAAATCATAAATGATAAGGTTGGGTTTCATTTATTGTTTCACAACCAACACCTTTTTCAAAAGGGGCTTTCAAAACCCTCACAAAGTAACCACAAAGGTAATAGAATTTTTCAACTTCAAGAGGATTAAAGGACCGTTGCAAGCCCATTTGAAATTCTCAAAACGCAAACAACATCTCATCTTGGCTGCTCTCGGACTGAAGAAGTGTTTCAAGCAAAAAATCACAGAGTTTTTAGGCTTTTAGACTGTGCTGCAAGCCTGGAAAAGCGTGCGGCGCGTTTAGGAGTGATTTTACAAAGGAGTTGCACTATTTTGCGGCACGCCTGTAGCGGCATGCGGCGCGCCTATAGGCGCCGGTCACGACCACCCATCATCGAACCGACACCCTGTTTGCTACGCGGCGCTTACCCTTTTGAACATGCCGCACATGTTTTAACAAAAAAAACGCCTGCAACAAGCCCTGAAAGCTACCTAACTCTTCAAGCAAAGGCCACCATCGTTCTTCAAGGAAGACAAGAAGTGATTTGGAAGGAGCAGAGAGCTGATATTAAAAGAACCATTTCACACAGCATTTGAGGCATTTGCCTTGGTCAAACAATGACTAAGAAAGAGGGCAGAGTTATGTGCTTAAGAAGAAATTTCCACAGGCTATTTGAGACAACTTGGTGTTGCAGAGAGCATTCAAAACAAGATGCCTCCGAGGTAGGATAGTAGGAGTGGCTTGCATAAGAGATTTGACCCTGTTTCCACTGAAGAAGTGAATTCCCACCCATCAGTCTTGTTCAATTTCCATGAGGTTGGGTGTTTATATTTTTGTCAAAGAGTGCAAGAGGTGAAAAGTTTTTCTCCTTTGACACATCTTTGCGCTTTGAGGTTTCAAGACAAGCATTTCCAGTTGGCAGGCCTAGACTTCAAATTCTCTCCAAGGTCCATCTCCAAGACCACTAAAATCCCTTATATTGGGGAGAATTGGTTTAAACAAAGCCACTTGGACTCAGAAGATTACAAGCCATTTCTAAAACCTAAGCACAGAGATTCATGTCCTGCCATTTTCCCCTTCTCATATCTTCTGACTAGCTACGCCCCCCTCATGAAGATCATCATGAAATACTTCACTCGTGAGGGAAGATTCTCCTGAGTCTATGCCTATCACATTCGACTGCTCATGCATTTCACAAGGGCCAAATTGCTAAATCTTCCTTTCTTCTTACATAGAAGCATTGAGAAAATGGCCTCCACTGTTCAGAAGAAGCCTCCTTCACAAAAAACAGCCTGCCTCTTCCATCACTCTCTCATCAAAGTCATCATTCTTCATCAGCTTGAAAAGAGGGAGGTCTCTTGGGATACTTTCATCACCCATCAAGATTTATCCACTATCCCTCCAGTTCATACATCCCCTACACCTCCTACTCACCATCCTTCGCCTTCTTCTAGCAGAACTATTCCCAAAAAGCTCAAGTTTACCACAGAACAAACAAAGGATCCTGAAGAAGGAGAAGAGCATGACCATGATGAGGAATAAGGACATGAGCAGGAAGAGGAAAGTGATGATGAGCAGCAGTATGAAGGTGATGAACAAGGGCAGCCAAAAGATACTGAACAGGAGCAGCATGAAGGTGATGAATAGGGGTAGCCAAAAGATGCTGAACAAGAGCATCATGAAGGTGATGAATAGGGGCAGCCAAAATATGTTGAACAAGGGCAGCCACAACATGATACACAATAGCTACAGCAAAATGAGCGGAGGCAGCCTCAGGGTGATGAACAGCAGCCTCCTCAAGAGGAACAACAACCTCAAGAAGAAGAGGGGCAACAGGATAAAAAGTTACAACACAGTGAGGAGGAAAAACCTCAAAGGGAAGTGAAAAAGGATAGCCAAGGCATCCATAAAAAACTTGAAGAAAGTGGCAAAAATGAAGGGCAAAGTGACAAGGGTAAAGAGCCCATGGAGCATGTGCTAGCTGCCTCTCCTAGGAAAGTGTCCATTCTCTCTTCTCTGAAAATCGCCAAGCCCCGGACAGCAAAGAAAAGGGTGCCTAGAGTTGTAACTCAAAATGTGACTAGTGCCCTCTGAAGCAAGGGAAAATTGCCCAAGAAACCCATGGTTGAATTGCCCAAGAGGAAGAGTACTAGAAGAGCCACCCAAAGCAAAGGGAAGGGCAAGGAAGAAAGCAGTCATGAATAGGAAAGGGAATTCGACATCATCCAAATCCAAAGTGATGATAGTGATAATGAAGCCCAGATCCTAGAAAATCTCTTGATCCATAGAGAAAGCCAAATTGATGCCTTGAGGGCTGATCTTCATAGAGCTAGGAACTTCAATCACTTTTTGCAAGTTGAAAATAAGCAGATGAGTGTCCATATGGTTGTTTATGAGACACGGGCAATCAAATACAAGAAGGAGGCCTCCAAAGCACAAGTGAGGTTGGAAGAACTCATGGGTGAGTTCGATGAAAGTGAAGGTGATGATCAGCCTAGACAAAAGAGGCCGAGAACCATGGGGTTAAAAAAGGCCCTTGAGAAACAAAAAGAAGAAGAAGATGCCCTTCTCCAATCTACCCCTCTCATTACATTGTTCGAAAAAGAGATAGAGAACAATCGAGAAGCATGGCTTGAGAGGGTTAATGATCACTTGGAGAAGAAATTGGAGAAGGGAAACAGGGACTTGGACCTTCAACGGAGGATGACTGGGCATTATAAAAAGCTCAATCAGTTTTCCCGGCGGAAGTTGAAGGCTGCCCAAGAAAAACTCAAAGAGGCTAAAGGGAAGCGCCCGGCACCAAAATTGAGGAAATACACCTCAAGCCTCCAAATTTTGGCTTCTTCTTCACAACATGTTGCTGAAAACCCTTGAGGGGCATGCTCACCAATTTTGGGTGAAATTCGACATATTTTGGTTTTTTGTCATTTTTGGGTTTTTGGCCAAAACTCATGGGCATCGCCATTTCAGTTTGGGGAATCATCAAAGGATGTAAATGGTATCATTGGATTCCATATTTTTAGGGGCACATACTCAGTGATTTTCAGAACAATTGAAGATCTTTTTCTCCCCCAAAATGGCGAAAAACACTCACTTTTTCTACACTCTTGCCCATTTATCAACAAGGCTTATTTTTTGGGTTTTTACACACAGGATTGTTTTTGGAGGACTTCCAGTGGTCAGTTGGGAGAAAAATAAACATTTTCAGAAATTAAACACTCAGATCTTTCCAACGAGCTATCATGAGCCTCATTTCGACATCGGGAAGGCCTCCAAAGGTTGCCGGAAAGTCAGGGGACCTTTTGCTGATGTATTTTTTGAGTATTTTTGTAAAAATTGAACCTTTCAAAACTAACTTTTCCTCATGTGCGTTTAGCTATTTTTGCACATGATAAGTTATGAAAAGTCAATTTATTTCCCTCTTTTATCATTTTTTAGATATTTTATGAGAAATTTTGTGCCTTTGGCTTTGCAAAGCCTCAAGGACAAAATAAGATATTTTGGATAGGCAAATGAGATTGCAAGTTGAACTAAGAGGTTTTCTTCACTTTGGCCTATATATTCCAAAGGCTTTCATTGTAAACAAGGCTGAAATTGATGAATAGAAGCAATATATGGTCATATAAGCTTTGGAAGAAATACTTGTCTCATGCTTTTGGATAGTTTCTTGAATGTTCTTGGATGATGAAAGAGGATTGTTGTTGGATTCCATGACTTGGTAGAATGGTATAGTGTCTCTATCTCTGTTTTGTTTCTTAGTTTTCATTGATAAATCCATGTTCTTTCTTGCTATAGGATAGTAGAGAAAAATTTTGATACATGCCCTTGGAGGCACCTCAAATTTCCTGTTTCTTCATAGCTTCCATGTTTTCTTCATTCTTAGTCACATTAAATAATTCTTGATTGCTCTTTAATAACTTAAGAATATTGTTTGCTTGTTTCATTCATGGTTTTATGCATGCTAAGTATGATTTACGGTATGCCCTGCTTACTCATGGCTAGCCATAGCTCCATCTATGAAACTTCTCTTTGATTGATTAGATTGTCATTTGTTGAACCAAGGAGGTCTTGTTCTGATCTTTCCCTTTGCCTAAGACTATGCAATCTTGTTTTCAAAGTGCCCAATAGCTTGAAGTACTGTGTTTAGGCGTTCCGACATAGTGATTTGAGTTGTTTGTCTGTCTTAAATGTATTTCCCCAAAGTATGATAGCCATTTCCTAAAGTTAGAGAGTTATATATCTCTATGCATGGCTTGAATGTTTATTTCTATGCATTGATTAGCTTAAAGTTACATTTCTCATGATTAATGGTTTTTCCTTATGTCAGCTATTAAACTAGTTATGCTTGGAATCTTTTGCTATTCACAAACTTGATGTCCATATTATTCCATTTTTCCCAAAGATCTATTTTACCTCAAATCAAATCGGCCCTTCAAAAACCTTGTATCACCATCTGAAAGCTTTCTTGACCTCTTCGACCCCATAGCCCAGTTGATCTGACATATTTTTACCTATCTTATATCTTTGATCAGTTTCATCCCTCACAAACTAAAAACCAAAATCAAAAAACCTACTTCATAACTAGCCTAAAATCAGAACACAATAAGCAAACACACAGATATCCCTCACACAAATAGAGTCCAGGAAGGCTAGGTCCTTGGGCTCCAAAGATTGGTTTGATGTTACACTGTCATTTGGCTTGCCAATCATCCAAATCATGGGACCCTAACATAATGACGATCACAGTGGGACTTTGAGTCAAAACATCTTAGGTATCCCTTAGGAACTCTCAAAATCTTAGTCAAACTTAGAAGAGTAGAATCTGGTTGTCTCACCATCCTAGCAAAATGATGACTCAGCTGTAGGACACTCTTACAAACCTTAGGAGTACATAAAAAACTCAGAAAAAACCCCAAAAACTCCCTTAGATTGGTTTTTTGTTAGTATTGGTGGTGGACCATACACATATACCTCAAAACAACTAAAAATCCACCTGGCGACTCCACTAGCCTCCAGTAGGCCTTACTATTTTACCAAACTCTAGGTTACTATCCGATTGAGCCACCCCATCGCCACACTAACATAATGGCGATCACGGTGGGAGACTGAGTGATAAACAAACTTAGTTTCCCTAAACCTTTAGAGACCTTTGAAAATACTATTTGATTGACTTATCCCACCGCTCCCTAACATAATGGCAATCACGGTGGGACTTACTGAGTACATGATAGTCTAGCAAACTCTTATAGACTCTTTAGCCCTTCAACACTAAACTCAGACCATCAGCCTATAGAATCATTTAGAGTAAACTCCTTGTTTCACCATCTTAGCAAAGTGATGAATCAGGTTTAGAACACTCTTACAAACTAGGCTGCACATAAAGAACTCAGAAAAACCCCAAAAAACTCCCTTAGATTGGTTTTTATCAATACTGGTGGTGGACCATACACCTACACCTCAAAACAACTAAAAATCCACCTGGTGACTCCACTAGCCTCCAGTAGGCCTAAAAACTCCATAAAAGACCAAAAATTCATAAACCATACCTTTCTACTAACTCATCCTTCCAAAAAATTAAAACTTAGGGTGGAAACTCTGTAATCAGTGACAAACTAAGTATAAATTAGTGATTCAGAAGACCTCACTTAAACATAGGAGATAAGAAGAAGTCTTCTTGCCAAGAGAACCATTAGCTTGTCCATACAGCCTAGAAAACTATTAAAACCAAGTGAATCACACTTCTTTGCAAATTTTCCATCTCAAAGTTTGCTATAAAACTTTTTCCCATAAGCATCTTTGATAGTGTTGGTGGTGGACCATAGTTCTCATATAAATCCACCTGGCAACTCCACTAGTCCATCCTTTTTGTTTTGACCATCCTTCACATTAGTAAAACCTTAGAGAGGCCATTCATCCAAAACAATCACAAATACCATCCTCTCTAAACTCTAGACCCGAAATCTGGCTTCACAAAGAATCAACACCAGATCTCATCCAGACCCAAATCCCCCTATCATAGTAGATGACCCAGAGAAGATTCTGTGGCAAGCTTCTGAAATTGGGAATTTAACTACCGATAGGTCCATCCGTAAAGCAAGATCAATACCTGAACATCTCACTGCCTTGCAGGATTCCCCCTTTAACTTAAAATCAACAAAAACCCTTTTTAGAAGCAAGTCACAAAGTTAGATAGAATTTGACGATCTTGAGCCCCTAGATCTACCACAGAGTCCTAGTAGAGAAGCCTCACCTAACACACCTCCCGACCTTCAGCTTCTCCATCACTTTGGCTCCTACCATCCCAGATCTACTCAAAATCAGATCACTAGTCCAAGTACATCCACCACACCCATCCAAACCACTACTGTTCAAACCACCTCAGCTCATCCCGCAAGCCCTCATTTTGTACTTCATCCATTAGCTCTCGTCATGGTAGCCTGGTATGCACCCTTAGTGTTGCCACAGCCTTTGGCTCCATTACAAAATGACTATCAAGCCAAAATCCCACACTTTACCGGAGTTGAGACTACCACAACTCAACAACATGTAGATAGGATTAGCGATGCCTTTGAATAAATGGAAATAGAAAACGAGACCATCAGAATGAGGATGTTCGCCCAAATCCTGGGTGGAGAACCCAAAAAACGGTTTAAGAGCTTAACTCCAAACAACATCCACAATCTCCCAGAACTCTACCAAACCTTCATAAACAAGTGGGAAATCCAAAAGAACCCCATTCAAATCCTGTCAGAGTATAACAATCTAAAATGGGAAAATGGGGAAAGTGTCTAGGGATACTGCACTAGGTTCAACAGTGTGTATAACGCCCTCCCACCTCACTTCAAACCCCCACTTGGCTCAGCCTTGGAGAATTTCCCCGAAGGTTTTGACCCAGACATGACTTATCAACTAAGAGACAAGGATCCCCCCACCTTAGAGGAAATGCAGAAAGTGGCCATAAGTGCAGAAGCCAACTTAGCAGAAAAGAGAGCCAGGACTAGATCAGGAATGAAAGTCACATACCGGGATGAGGTCTCCCCTTCAACCCCTTCCTTCGATCCTAGAATAGTTGACTTGGTTAAATCCATGGCGAAAATGTGGGAAAATATGAGTGAAAAGACACCCCTTAGGGACAACTAGCCAAACCCTCCAAACAGAAACCGAAACCAAAATTTTAGGAGGGAACAGCCTCAAAACAAACTAAGGGAAAATGATCAGCAAATTAGGCCACCCTTCAATGAAAATTATGTGGAAGAAGATGATAGGGATATAGAACCCATTGATGAAAATAATTTGAATCTCATAGGTTCTGATAACGAGAGTGAGGTTTACCTCATAACAGAAGAGTAAGAGTTCTTCTCTCCGAATCAGGACAAAACCAACTATGAAGATCCTGAAGATCCTGCCATAGATTTTCAAAATGCCATCATAGAATATCATAAGTAGTATGACCTTAGAATTAGAAAAAACCAAGACAGATCCAAGAAAGGTAGCTCAGACACTACTAAAACCCCTGATGCCTTCCTTAAAAAAGCAATGGATAGCAACAAAATCGTGGTCAAGAAAATTGACCAAAACAAAGATAAAGCTATTCAAACAAGTCTTGGCTCAGATGCTCCTAGTACCTCCACAAAGATTCCTGAGATGGCTGTGTCAAACAAAATCCCGAAACAAAGTCATCAAACTCAGAACATAGAGAAAGTCATGGCTGAAAAAGCTGAAGCAAACATGTCTATACTACAACTACCTTTTAGTTTTGAGGGTGAAATCTCCAAAATAAATATCACCATGCCTCTTACCGAGCTTATCACCCAAAACTCTTAAAAATCTCAAGTGTTAAAGGTCCTGAAGATAGGAAATGATGCCAACACCCTTAACCTAGCTGATGACAATCCTGAAGTATTGTTTGGTCCAAAAATAGAAGGGAAATTCCAAGAGGGAACCACTCTTCCGTTTTACATCAGTCTGAATATCCATGACCAAATCCTTCACAATTCCATGTTAGACTCTGGTGCCTCGCATAATCTTATGCCAAAGGTTGTAATGGAAATATTAGGCCTAGAAATCACAAGACCATACAAAGTCTTATATTCATTTGATTCTAGTAGAGTCAAATGTCTAGGCTTGATCAAAGATCTTTGTTTCAGTTTGGCCCAAGTACCTGCAAAACATATGATCATGGAAATAGTTGTAGCAGACATCCCTCCCAAGTATGGAATGCTTTTATCCAGATCTTAGGGAGCCAAGCTCCAAGGAAATATTCAACTTGATATGTCCTATGCCACTATTCTTATGTTTGACCAAACTAGAATACTCTATCAAGAGTCACACATGAAATAAATGATCAGTAGCCAAGAGAGGCCAGATAACATCCCGATGTATTTATTGCATTCCGATTTGAACTCTTTCATTCTACACACTGATGAGGATATTGAAGAATAGTCAGAAGGATTCGAAACAAACTTAGATCCACCACATCAGCTGCCCCAAGTTCTCTATGATGAACTGGACACCCAAAACTATCATGATCATGAACAACTATGTCTTGAGAAAAGTAAGTGTGTTCCTTTTGAAATAGGGATAAAGCAAGAAGCACAAACCATTATGTACTATCAAGAAAATCACTCAAACCTTAGGCAAACATCATCAGTAACATCATGAAACTTTTTCAGAACAGAGGCATTAGAAGACTTACATATCACAAACCTCTTCGGAACTCAGGAGCAGGGAAGCTTAATGTTCTTACCATACCTCAAGGATTTACCATCGCATAACTCTAACACTGCAAATGAAACCTTGACTATAGCCATGACAGCTCAAAATCCAGAAAAAATGCCTGATAAAATTCTTATGAGAAGAGATGATGACTGCAGTCCGAATACACCTGAGTTACTTGAACTGGCTAACATCCTGTCACTCCACCAAAGACTTAGAACTGCTAGAATTGGCAATATCATTCAAAATACTACTTCATACGGATAAAATAGTGAGAAACACTATGCCACTACCATCACTCCAAGAAACAACTTAGACAAAAGAAAATACAAAAATATGAACCAATCAGTAATAGTCAAAGATAAAATAGTTGGTCATAGGATCTGTTTTGATTTTATAAACACTAATACGCATCATTGTAAAAAAAAAATTATCCTTCCTGCCCAAGACCATGATATACTGATGATAAATGCTTTTAATCATATGTCTTTGCAAGATGATGTTTCAGGTTATAGCCAAATAATTCCCTTGCAAAGTAGACAGCTCAAAGATTTTTTCCAGTATGCTGGAATTAGTTCCAGTTTTAGACTCAGAATTGTAAAACCATCGGATATAAAAAATATGCTCCTAAAAGCCATGTTTCTAGTTCTGAATTTCTGCATTTTGACATACCTTGATGATGTCATAATATATTTCAAAAATGACAAAGAATATATGCATTACTTGAAAAATATGTACAGTAAAGGAAGGAGTGGAAATCAGAGGTATAAAGAGATACAGCGGGAAGACACGGGTTTGTTCAGAGATTCATGCATGAATCCTTATGTCATGCTTGAAAGGGAAAAATTTCCAAAATTCTCTTTTCAAGAGCTGAGTGGACCAAGAGTGGTAGGAGATCCTTATGAGGATAAGATGTTTAAGTTTCGCCATTTCCAAGCTTTCTGAGTTTAAAACATTTTCAATCATTGTATATACCATTGTTTGAAAAATAGATAAAAACAGAAAATTCAAAAAAAAAAAAAAATAGAAAAAGATGGTGGTTTGAAAAATAGAAAAAAGGCCCCATGTTCAAAAAATAGTCATTCGAAAAGCGTGCAAGTCTAAATGCCACTACTAGTGCTCAAATGTCTTGTTCAGTTATCTAGCTTAATCATAGTTGAACATGTTTTAAATTTATTTGCTGATAAGTTAGTGAGTGGAGAATATGGTCAACATTGTGCAAGCTTGACTTATCAAAGAGAGTAGATTAGGAAAAGATACTGGTTCCACATGCTCAAAACAGAACAAAGAGGGAAGCGGGAATGAAAAACAAATTGTGTATCCTAGCCCCGTTTTTCCTAGTTTTCATTTTATGCAAAATAATATTTGTGTGCAGCTTGTCTTTCGTGCCACAAGTACATGAAAAATCAGATTGTCTAACCTTGATTTGATCATTTTTCAATTTCATGTTTTATATTAGAGAATAAAATCCTGTCAAACAGCTTAACCTTGACAGTTGATCTAGCATAGGTATAGCAATGAATGAGTTCATCAGCTAAATCTGAACTCCCGGCAGATATAAGTGTAGAACTAGATAGGTTCATTTTAAATATATATATATATATATATATATATATATATATATTGTCAAAGGGTTGCTAGTCCAAATGCACCCAAAGGAAGAAAAAATGTTAGGAAAGATAGTGGGGTAGGTAGAAATATCATGATGCTAATCATGTTGTCAATTTTCAGAAAGAGCATTAAGGAAGAATGAAATTTGTGCCAGTGGATAAGGAACTGGTCTTCATAAGCCAAAGATCTGAAGTTCTGGACACCTCCTGAAAAGGAGCTTCCCTCCCCAAATGGAGCCACTGTTAGTCATCAGTATTTTTCACTTGTTGGTGATGACTAGTTGTAACAACCAAGTTTTCTGGCAGCTGATCTAAAAAATTGTCAAATTTTCCAGCTGGAAAACACCCACAAACATTTTTTTCCCTCCTACCTTTTCAATCTGCCCATGATGAGATGAAACCTCATTATCAAGCCCTATCTAGCCTCAGCCATACTAGCTTGTCCATCAGCTCCAAAGAAAACAATCCAAATCTATCCAAAGAAGTCTCCCCTAAGTTAGGTAGTGGCGCTTTAGGCATTTCTCCCTTGGAAAACTATCCTAAAGCCAAAGAAACTCTATATGCTACAAACCAATCATAACAGACCTTCCCATTCTGAAAATAAAGTTGGTTACACCCTTAAGTCGCGCCACTAACAAGCCCTAAAGTCTCAGCAATGCACATGCCCTAGTTCAAATTGATATTAGGTGGTTTTACAGTGTTTTAATGGATCTTTCAAGAACAGAAATGTACCAGCATCCCAGAAGATAGTATTTGGCTCAACATGAGAAGACAACTGCTTCTCATGTGATTTTGAGCCTGGGATGCAGCTATAGGGTAGAGAGTTATTTCATTAAACTCCTGCGATCACTGTCATAGGTTAGTAAATTATGAATGACAAATAATGCTTTGAAAATACTATCCAAACTGCTTGTGATGTCTAAAGAGGCACAGAGATATTTGAAAAGAAGAATTACATGTCTCAGAGAAGTGCCCATCTTGACTATTATCAATTTTTCATTTCTTCATTTGCTCAAGCATGAAAAGGCAGTGAAAGGAAAAATAACACTGTTAAAAGATGATGAAATGGCATCATTGAGAAAAATCTCCTTCATTTTATAAGAAGAGGGTTGAGGACTGAGAAAACCTCCTTCATTTTATAATAAGAGGGTTGAAGACTGAGAAGGCCTCCTTCATCTATAAGCAGAGGGCTAGGGATAAAGTTTGTTTTTAAGTTTTTCACTAATTGTAAAGACAAATTTTAGGTACAGTGGAAGACAATTTAAGGTTTCTAAATAAAAATGATGTTAAAGGCAGAGGCAAAGCAGTGGTGCTTTTAAAAATTGTTTACACGAGTTTCACTATTATTGAATTACTATGTGAAGCTAATGGGTTGATTATCAGTGAAGAAATATTGTTAAGCAGATGACCAAAGGAGTCAAACAATCTTGGTCTCAAACTAACTTCTACCATCAAGTATAAAGGAAAACACTATCAATATGTTCATCAAACATTCTTCATTTGGTTGAAACAGAGGTTGAAAGGAAACCAAACATTTGTCAAAGTAGGCCTCCTTCATAAACAAAGTAAAAGGGCTCACCATTGTTTGAGGATGAAAATAAATTATTACAGGTGGCAAAGATTTCAAAAAGGACTGCTCTCCAAAGGGGTGAAATGAATGAAAATCCATGTTTCTTGCAGACCTCCTTCACAGAAGAACAAAGGGACAACCTTCCCTTGTTCACTTTTCAACTCTAGTTCATCATCCCCTGTTTTATCTCCATAAAGTTGAAAACTGGATTATTTTGTCAATCTAAGGATAGTTAGCGGCTTTGGTGATGGAGACTTCTTGTAAACAGGATTTTCACTTACAGTTTCAAATGAGTTTTTGCACCCACAGTCAAAAGAGAAGCTCAAAGAACACCTAACAGTTCGATCAGCTTCACAGTGAGCATTATCACCTTTAAAGAAGCGGAAGCAGAAACTCTCAAATTAAGATAAGTTATCTCCTTGAAAGTAGGGGAAAATATGCTTCACAAATCATTGGGTTTCCTTTTCAATAAGAAAAACACTGAGTGATGATTAGTCTTCAAAGTGGCCTTCTCACGGTGAAAAGAGGTCACATGTATAAAAACTTCCAAAAACAGTCATCCACAGTACTTCAAAGAGGCCTGGTTGATTTTTGGGTTTGTTTTATTTTGAAAATCATAAATGATAAGGTTGGGTTTCATTTATTGTTTCACAACCAACACCTTTTTCAAAAGGGGCTTTCAAAACCCTCACAAAGTAACCACAAAGGTAATCCAGGCTTAAGAAGAACTTTCCACAGGCTATTTGAGACAACTTGGTGTTGCAGAGAGCATTCAAAACAAGATGCCTCCCAAGCAGGATAGTAGGAGGGGCTTGCATAAGAGATTTGAGCCTGTTTCCACTGAAGAAGTGAATGCCCACCCATCAGTCTTGTTCAATTTCCATGAGGTTGGGTGTTTAGATTTTTGTCAAAGAGTGCAAGAGGTGAAAAGTTTTTCTCCTTTGAGACATCTTTGTGCTTTGAGGTTTCAAGACAAGCATTTCCAGTTGGCAAGCCTAGACTTCAAATTTTCTCCAAGGTCCATCTCCAAGGCCACTAAAACCCCTTATATTGGGGAGAAGTGGTTTAAACAAAGCCACCTAGACTCAGAAGATTAAAAGCCATTTCTAAAGCCTGAGCACAGAGATTTATGTCCTGCCATTTCCCCCTTCTCATATCTTTTGAATAGCTATGCCCCCCTCATAAATATCATCATGAAATACTTCACTTGTGAGGGAAGATTCTCCCGAGTCTATGCCTATCACATTCGACTGCTCATGCATTTCACAAGGGAAAAATTGATAAATATTCCTTTCTTCTTACATAGAAGCATTGAGAAAATGGCCTCCACTGTTCATAAGTAGCCTCCTTCACAGCAAACAGCCTGCCTCTTCCATCACTCTCTCATCAAAGTCATCATTCTTCATCAGCTTGAAAAGAGGGAGGTCTGTTGGGATACTTTCATCACCCATCCGGATTTCTCCACTATCCCTCCAGTTCATACATCCCCTACACCTCCTACTCACCATCCTTCGCCTTCTTCTAGCATACCTATTCCTCAAAAGCTCAAGTTTACCAGAGAACAAACAAAGGAGCCTGAAGAAGGAGAAGAGCATGACCATGATGAGGAAGAAGGACATGAGCAGGAAGAGGAAAGTGATGATGAGCAGCAGTATGAAGGTGATGAACAAGGGCAGCCAAAAGATACTGAACAGGAGCATCATGAAGGTGATGAATAGGGGTAGCCAAAAGATGTTGAACAGGAGCAGCATGAAGGTGATGAACAGGGGAAGCCACAACATGATACACAGTAGCTACAGCAATATGAGCAGAGGCCTCCTCAAGAGGAACAAAAATATGAACAACAGCCTCCTCAAGAGGAACGGAAACCTCAAGAAGAAGAGGGGCAGCAGGATAAAAAGTTGTAGCACAGTGAGGAGGACAACCCTCAAAGGGAAGTGCAAAAGGACAACCAAGGCATCTATAAAGAACTCCAAGACAATGGCAAAAGTGAAGGGAAAAGTGACAAGGGTAAAGAGCCCATGGAGTATGTGCTAGCTACCTCTCCTAGGTAAGGGGCCATGCTCTCTTCTCCGAAAGTCACCAAGCCCTGGACAACAAAGAAAAGGGTGCCTAGAGTTGTAACTCCAAATGTGACTAGGGCCCTCTGAAGCGAGGGAAAATTGCCCAAGAAACCCATGGTCGAATTGCCCAAGAGGAAGAGTACTAGAAAAGCCACCCAAAGCAAAGGGAAGGGCAAGGAAGAAAGCAGTCATGAACAGGAAAGGGAATTCAACATCATCCAAATCCAAAGTGATGATAGTGATAATGAAGCCCGGATCCTAGAAAATATCTTGATCCATAGAGAAAGCCAAATTGATGCCTTGAGGGCTGATCTTCATAGAGCTAGGAACTTCAATCACTTTTTGCAAGTTCAAAACAAGTAGATGAGTGTACATATGGATATTTATGAGACATGTGTAATCAAATACAAGAAGGAGGCCTCCAAAGCACAAGTGAAGTTGGAATAAATCATGGGTGAGTTTGATGAAAGTGAAGGTGAAGATCAACCTAGGAAAAAGAGGCCAATAACCATGGGGTTAAAAAAGGCCCTTGAGAAACAAAAAGAAGAAGAAGATGCCCTTCTCCAATCTACCCCTCTCACTGCATTGTTCGAACAAGAGATAGAGAACAATCGGGAAGCATGGATTGAGAGGGTTAATTATCACATGGAGAAGAAATTTGAGAAGGCAAACAGGGACTTGGACCTTCAATGGAGGATCACTGGGAATTATAAAAAGCTCAATCAGTTTGCTCGGCGGAAGTTGAAGGCTGCTTAAGAAAAACTCAAAGAGGCTAAAGGGAAGCGCCCGACACCAAAATTTAGGAAAGACACCTCAAGGCTCCAAATTATTGCGTCTGCTTCACAACATGTTGCTGAAAACCCTTGAGGGGCATGCTCACCAATTTTGGGCGAAATTCGACATATTTTGGTTTTTTGTCATTTTTGGGTTTTTGGCCAAAACTCATGGGCATCGCCATTTCAGTTTGGGGCATCATAAAAGGATGTAAATGGTATCATTGGATGCCATATTTTCAGGGGCACATACTTGGTGATTATCAAAACAATTGAAGATCTTTTGCTCCCCCAAAATGGCGAAAAACACTCACTTTTTCTACACTTTGCCCCAATTTATCATCAAGGCTTATTTTTTGGGTTTTTATACATAGGCATGTTTTTGGAGGACTTCTATTTGTCAGTTGGGAGAAAAATAAACATTTTCAGAAATTAGACACTCAAAGATTTCCAACAAGCTATCATGAACCTCATTTAGACATCGGGAAGGCCTCCAAAGGTTTCCGGCAAGTCAGGGGACCTTTTGCTGATGTATTTTTTTGAGTATTTTTGTAAAAATTGAACCTTTCAAAACTGACTTTTCCTCATGTGCGTTTAGCTATTTTTGTACATGATAAGTTATGAAAAGTAAATTTATTTCCCTCTTTTAGCATTTTTTAGATATTTTATGAGATATTTTGTGCCTTGGGCTTTGCAAAGCCTCAAGGAAAAAATAAGATATTTTGGATAGGCCAATGAGATTGCAAGTTGAACTAAGAGGTTTTCCTCACTTTGGCCTATATATTCCAAAGGCTTTCATTGTAAACAAGGTTGAACTTGATGAATAGAAGCAATATATTGTCATATAAGCTTTGGAAGAAATACTTGTCTCATGCTTTTGGATAGTTTCTTGGATGTTCTTGGACGATGAAAGAGGATTGTTGTTGGATTCCATGACTTGGTAGAATGGTATAGTGTCTCTCTCTCTGTTTTGTTTCCTAGTTTTCATTCATAAATCCATGTTCTTGCTTGCTATAGGACAGTAGAGAACAATTTTGAGACATGCCCTTGGAGGCACCTCAAATTTCATGTTTCTTCATAGCTTCCATGTTTTCTTCGTTCTTAGTCACATTAAAAAATTCTTGATTGCTCTTTAATAACTTAAGAATATTGTTGCTTGTTTCATTCATGGTTTTATGCATGCTAAGTATGATTTATGGTATGCCCTACTTATTCATGGATAGCCATATTTCCATCTATGAAACTTCTCTTTGACTGATTAGATTGTCATTTATTGAACCAAGGAGGTATTGTTTTGATCTTTCCCTTTGCCTAAGACTATGCAATCTTGTTTTCAAAGTGCCCAATAGCTTGAAGTGCTGTGTTTAGGCATTTCGACATAGTGATTTGAGTTGTTTGTCTGTCTTAAATGTATTTCCCCAAATTTTGATAGCCATTTCCTAAAGTTAGAGAGTTATATATCTCTATGCATGGTTTGAATGTTTATTTCTATGCATTGATTAGCTTAAAGTTACATTTCTCATGATTAATGGTTTTCCCTACCATGTTTATGTCAACTATTAAACTAGTTATGCTTGGAATCCTTTGTTATTCACAAACTTGATGTCCATCTTATTCCATTTTGCCCAAAGATCCATTTTTCCTTGAATCAAATCAATCCTTCAACAACCTTGGATCACCATCTAAAAGCTTTCTTGACCTCTTCGACCCCATAGCCCAGTTGATCTGACATCTTTTTACCCATATTATATCTTTGATTAGTTTCATCCCTCACAACCAAAAACCAAAACCAAAAAACATACTTCATAACTAGCCTAAAATCAGAACACAATAAGCAAACACACAAATAGAGAGAGCCCTCTCTGAGTCCAGGAAGGCTAGGTCCTTGGGCTCCAAAGATTGGTTTGATGTTACACTGTCATTTAGCTTGCCAATCAGCCAAATCACGGGACCCTAACAAGTTACTTGGGTAGATGTGAGGGGAGGTGTATGTTACAATCCGTGGGAGGAGTTGTAAACACTTGGAAACCATTCCCAACAACCATCCATACATTAATACCCAAATACATGTCATAAGTTTCGATTCTTATTTTCCTGAAAGCATAGTTTGTTCCATCAAACTAAGGAGGCTTAACTAAAGATATGAGATTGGCCATGTTCCCTATGATTTTTAGTGATTAACATTTTCTAAAGGAACCCACTATGATACCAATGTTAAGAATAATGATTACACTAAGAGGGGGCATGAATCAATGTAATGGATAATTTAGTCAATTTAAACAATTTCACAATTAAACATAACTGAAAATATAACAACACTTCAATAAAGAGAATAATCACATCAACAGATGAGAACACCATATGTACATGGAAACCCATATGGGAGAAAATAAAAAACTTTTTATCTTTCTCAATCCTTAATTACATGAATTTGTAGGTACCAACCCCCAAACAGAAGCAAGAGCCAACTTATTTTAGGCTACAACCTAATTGAGTCACCAAACTCTAAAATATACAAGCACCAACTTGTTGTAGGCTCTAACCTGATTGAGGTACCAACCTATGAAATCCATGAGAACTAACTTGTTGTAGAATCCTACATGAATTAGGAACCAACCTCTAATAGAGGCACCCACATCCTTCACCAAAACATAGCGGACCACTTTCCACAATATTTTAAACTGGATCCACAAGCTCAAGAAAAATATAATCATATCAATTCAAATTTTTCTTCCATCTTCAACTGTAGCATATTCTCCTTTTCGTGTACTTGTTCATAAGCCCCAAAGTATTTTGAAAATAAAAAATAGCCTCTTTCCCTAAAAACCCTATCTTCATGACTTTTCATGTCCCCCTTTCATATTACAAAAATATTCTTACCATAGGCCCTTTTTCAAAAGTCAACTTGGGCTTGGAAATGACCAAAAAACATTATAAAAATTAATATATCAAAATAACGGACCTTTCTGATTTATGGTCTATATAATACACTTTTCTAATGAGAATTTGATAGAATTCACCCTACCGATTTGACTAAAGGTTTGAAAGAATGAACTTCCGATTAAATATTTTTTTTTGGAAAATCTGGCAGGACTCGAACCCATGATTGCCTGTGACACAACCAAACTAAATACCAACTCTGTTGTCATGTCCTTGATTTATTCCTAGGATCACAAAATTATTCTGAGATGATTCAAACCATAGGCCAAACTAAGACTAAATGCCAATTATAAGCAAAGAGTTGACCTCGTGACAGAGTCGAAAACCTCCGCGCTTGACCACATTTCCACAATACATGTTGTGGTTGAGATGATAAGCCATGTGAATGATAAGCCAAGACTCAACCTCGAGATAGAGTCAAAATCTGTCATTCCTAATTACCATGCCACCATTTTTATACCAATGACGAGATAGGACTTGACCTCATGACATAGATAAAAATAATATTTGCGTAAATCATTACTCTATACACTATATGT
Organism: Pinus albicaulis; assembly: GCA_034641835.2. Lineage (NCBI taxonomy): Eukaryota > Viridiplantae > Streptophyta > Pinopsida > Pinales > Pinaceae > Pinus > Pinus albicaulis. The sequence continues at coordinate 603,656,042 of CM076583.1, forward strand.
CAGATGGTGAACCATGCCAATGAAAAACCAAGACTCAAAATCATGAAAAAGACAAATAAAACATGTCCTTAAAATACTGAACCATACACTACACAAATCATTGTAATGAAAATCCAAGACTGGACCTCGCGAATGAGCCAAAAACTTCGTGCATAACCAGAGAGTCACATTTTTCACCAACAACAAGCTAAAACTTGAGCTTATGATAGAGACAAAATCTTTGTGCTTTAACCATCGAGCCATGTTATGTTTGTAGGTTTTAACCCTGTACATAAATTATTTTCAAACGAATCTTAAAGACAGAAAATAAACAGTAGCGAGAGCATAAAACATAAAACAGATAAACATAAAGATATTCCCCTAGATCCCAATTCGAGACGACCAACTTGATTTTTCATTATATTCCTTTTAGTGTTACAACACATATATATACATGTAGAAGCATACATAAACCCCAATCCATTAACCCTGGATTAGAACATAACTGTAGTTCCCTTGACCAAATCTACAAAATACTAGAGGCCGAAAACCATCATACAAACCCATGAACAAAACCATGGGCAGATCCGCCCAATGGAAAATAAGGACCAAAAATTTTTCCGAGCCGCTGCCCCGGACTCTGATAGGGGGGGCTACCACCCCCCCTGTGACCCCTTCGATGTTGCACCCAACACAACATACAAGGGGGGCTATCGCCCCACTATGACACCCCCCCATGTGTGATTAGTCGTGGAAATAATATAACACAAACCCAGCATTCTCCCACTTGTTGTTTTATTTCCGCAAGGGTCCACAAGAGAGCTTAGTCATTAGCTCAATTATGCAACACACATTTTTTCTCTATACCAAGAGAACTTCTGAGTGCTTACAGACTTCGTTAATGCATTTTCAACATTCTTGAAAGTGTCCACCTTTACCAACAACACCCTTTTAGCTTCAACCATATCTCTCACAAAGTGAGATTGAACATAAATGTTCTTTGTCTTTGAATGATAAGCAGGGTTCTTAGCCAAGAAAATTGCACTTTGGCTATCACAATCTATCCTTATATCTTGTTGCACCAACCCCATACTTGAACACAATCTTTGCAACCAAACTGCTTCCTTGCTTGCATGAGTGGCTGCTATGTATTCAGCCTCTGTAGTTGAAAGAGCCACTACAGACTTTCTTTTACTCATCCAACTGAATGCACCTTAAAATAGGCTAAACACATACCCACTTGTAGATCTTCTTTGGTCCAGATCTCCAGCCTAGTCTGCATCAACAAAACCATGAATGTTCAACACTTTTTCCAATCTTGGTCTTCCCTAGTAGCACAAGCCATAATCACTAGTGCCATGTAAATATCTGAAAACTCACTTCACTATTGTCCAATGCTCCTTCCCTGGGTTTGACATGAACCTGCTCAATACTCCCATTGCATGTGCAATGTTTGGTCTAATACAGACCATTGCATACATCAGGCTACCCACTGCACTTGCATATGGAACACGAGACATATCCTCATCTTCTTCTTGTGTCTTGGGACACTATTCAGTAGACAGCTTTGTACCTACAAGAATCGGAACATTCAGCGATTTACTATCTTGTATATTGAACCTCTGCAATATAGTATCGACATACTTCCTCTAGTTTAACCAGAGCTTCCTCTTTGCCCGATCTCTCTTAATTTCCATGCCCAAAATATAGTTTGCAGCACCAAGATCCTTCATGTTGAATTTGGAGAACAGTTGGGTCTTCAAATCTTGGATAATTTCTTTGTCATTTCCTATCAACAACATATCGTCCACATACAATACCAAATAAATAACATGATCACCAATTAATTTAAAATAAGCATAGTGATCCTCCTTGCTTCTAGTTAAGCCAAGTCCCCGTATGTAGGTATCAAATTTCTGATACCACATCCTTGGTGATTGTTTTAACCCATACAGAGACTTCTTTAACCTACATACTAGTTCTTTCTTCCCCTTCACCATATAGCCTTCAGGTTGTTTCATGTAGATATCCTCTTCCAGATCCCCGTGAAGAAATGTTGTCTTCACATCCATCTGTTCTACCTCAAAATCAAATGCAGCAAGAATAGATAAAAGTAATCTAATAGAAGTAAATTTGGCAACAGGAGAAAAAATATGACCAAAATCAATTCCTGGCACTTGGGAATAACCTTTTGCTATCAAACCAAGCTTTTTATTTCTCCACCTTGCCTTCTACATTCATCTTCTTCTTAAACACCCATTTTCTCCCGATGGGCTTCCTTCCAGCCGACAACTCCACCAGATCCCATGCCTCATTTTTATGCAAGGATGCCATTTCATCAACCATGGCCTCCTTCCATAGTTTTCCATCCTATGAATCTACTACCTCCTTGACAGTTCTGGGATCATCATCAGTTATAGTTAAAGAAAAATTTGAACAAAAAGCAGACAGACTATACCTTTCTGGTTGTCTTCTTTCCCAAGCTGATCTTCTCACAACTGGAGTTTGTGGCTCTTCCTCTTCTAAGTCTTCTTCTGTTGTAGAGTCTAATTCATCCTCCTTTAGCTTAAACTCTATCTTCTCAGGTTCCTTTGGTAGGACTTCATGTTTAACACCATCTTTCACCTCTCTAAACACCACATCTCGGTTGTACACATCCTTCCTTGTTTCTGGGTTCCAAAGCTTGTAACCCTTTAAACCATCCTTTGACCCAATAAATATGCACCTTTCATATTTATTATCCAACTTGGTCCTTTTCTCCTTTGGAACATGTACATATGCATCACATCCAAATACCCTTAGATGTGATAGAGAGGGTTTCTTACCAGTCCATATCTCATGTGGAGTATTATCCTTGAACGCTGATGAAGGTGATCTGTTAACCATGTAACATGCAATCTCCACTGCCTCTGCCCAAAATTCTTGTCCTAACCTAGTACCACTGAGCATGCTTCTTGCCTTTTCCATCAGCGTTCTATTCATTCTTTCTGCAACTCCATTTTTCTGAGGTGTGTATGGAGTAGTCTTCTCCCATGCTATACCACACTTCTTACAGAACTCTTAAAATTCCTTCTTACAGAACTCCCCACCATTATCTGTCCTCAACACCTTTATCTTCTTCTCTGTCTGGTTTTCCACTAGAGCCTTAAATTCTTTAAATTTGTCAAAGACTTTAGATTTATTCCTCAGGAAATATATCCATGTATCCCTTGAGAATTCATCTATGAATGAAACATAGTACACAGACTTACCCAATGATGGAACTGACACAGGTCCAAACACATCACTGTGCACAAGCTCTAATATCTTGTTCGCCCTCTTAGCACCAAAATGAAAACTCACCTGATTTTGCGTCCCATATACACAATGTTCACAGAAATTGAAATCCAAAGAGCTATTATACATACCTTCTACCATACCATTTCCATGTAGTATCCAAAGGCCCTTCTCTCCAATATGTCCAATCCTTTGATGCCATAGCATGGTCTTTTCTCCAGAGACTGCTAGGCTTTCCACTCCACTTTCAAGAACCATAGAACTATTGCACCCAACAATAACAGTGCTGCCCTGAAGCTTGTACATAGTTCCAATCTAAACTCCCTGCATTAATACCAGTGCTCTCCAAACCATCTTACATGTATCTTTCTCGAACACTGTTTTTACACCTGCATCATCCATCTTGTTTACAGAAATCAGATTTCTGGCCAATGCAGGAATGTGTAGAACACTAGGAAGTGTTCTAATCCTTCCACCTTGCAACTTCAGCTTGAATTTTCCACGTCCAATGATTCTGGCCTTCCTATCATCACCTAAGAAGACATAACCGCCATCATATTTGTCATACTTGCAGAACCACTCCCTATGGGGAGTGAAGTGAAAGGATGCACCCGAGTCAATCAACCATGACTCATGATCTACATGTGTATTTGAAGAAGAAGCCAAATACACATCCCCACCTTCATTCGAGGTGGTTTTTTCCTCTGCAGAAGGAGCATCATCAGATCCCTTTCCTTTCTCAGGAGCTTTAGATCTATAGTTCTTTTTGTAGTTCCCTTCCTTTCTGCATTTCTAGCACATCTTTACAAACTTTCTAGGAGATTTAGATCTCCCTCTAGATTTAGATATCCCACTCGAAACCTTATCCTTTTTTCTGTTCTGGGACCTTCCTCGTATAGATAAGGCATCTCCATTCTGATCCTCCATATTTCTCCATCTCATTTCCTTCGACAGCAAGGCTGAGACAATGTCATCAAAATTCAAGGTAGTTGTATTGCTACCTATTGCAATAACCAGACTATCCCACGAGTCTGGTAGAGAACTCAACAAGCTGATTCACTTATCTTCATCTGAGATTTTAATATCAACAGATAACAGCTAACTTACCACAGTATTGAAGGTGTTCAAATGCTCTATCACTGAGTCTCCATCCTTCATCCTCAGGTTATACATCTTTTTCCGCAGGAACAATTTATTCACCAGAGACTTAGATTGGTACAAAGTCCCTAGCTTGTCCCACAAGTTCTTCACCGTAGCTTCCCCAGATACATTCAACAATACTAAATCCAAGACACACAATTTTATTGTGCTCTTTGCCTTCTGATCCAGCTTCTTCCAGTCTTCATCTGACATTATCGTTGGTTTAGTACTCGGATCTACCGCGATCCACTGATCTTTATCCACCAGCAGATCCTCCATCTTGAGCTTCCACAAATCAAAAATCTAACCATTAAATTTCTCGATCTCTATCTTCCCACCGCTTGCCATATTATTTCACCGCAAGAATTGATCCCGCAGATCTCCCACTGAACAGGGTCTACCTCAAGCCTGAGAAAAAAACCCCTCAGCAGCAAAGGCGCCCCCTTGAAGCTGAAACTGCTCTGATACCAAATGTAGGTTTTAAACCTGTACATAAACTATCTGAAAATGAATCATAAAGATAGAAAATAAAAAATAGTGAGAGCATAAAACATAAAATAGATAAACACAGAGATATTCCCCTGGATCCAAAATCGGGATGGCCAGCTTGATTTTTCATTATATTCCTTTTAGTGTTACAACACATATGTATACATGCCGAAGCATACATAAACCCCAATTCATTAACCCTGATTAGAACATAACCATAGTTCCCTTGACCAGATCTAAAAAATACCAGGGGCCAAAAACCATCATACCCCAAAACCATGTGCAAACCCATGCACAAAACCATGGGCGGATCTGCCCACCAGAAAATAAGGACCAAAAATTTTTTCTGGGGCACTGCCTCGGACCCCGACAGGGGGGGCTACTGCCCCCCCTGTGACCCCCCCCCCAACCCGATGTTGTGCCCAACACAACGTATAAGGGGGCCTATCACCTCCCCTGTGACCCCCCCACGCGTTATTAGTCATGGAAGGAATATAACACAATCCCAACAATGTTATGTTTTATACTAGATCCTTGTCATTTATTACATTGTGTTAATATATATATATATATATATATATATATATATATATATATTTGTGTGTGTGTGTGGATGCCACCAAGCCATCATTGGGAAGACATTCATTTTGGTTTCGGGTTGATGAGAAACTTCCATATGACCTATTATCCTTGATAACAAATAGGTTGGTCCAGGTTTGTTTTAGTTGAGCTAGGTTATTAGGGTGAAATAAGGTCATGAAATTCATTAAATTTCAAGTTTTGTATATAGTTTAAGGGATTCTAAATGGTCATTGGTCATGTAATTAAGGTCTTATCAAAGTAAAATTCAAAAAATCTGATTGCATGGGTTAAAAGAGTAATTTTATAACACTTGCCAACCTTTTCTAGAGTCCACAACGTTTTCCATGTAAAACAATTTGTTTTCGCTATGGAATTGCGTGAAATTTTCATAGAAAATCTACTCTCCCACTAATTAGAAATGCTATGAATTTTGTCTTTTCTTCTAATGGTGGGGTAATCCGTATCTTGTCATCATTTTAGTTGTCAAAACCCATTTTTTCATCATATTACATTTCAGTTATGTGTCATGTTGTGTCATTTTGCATGTGTGGTAATCATCATGCCTTCCATTATTTTGTTTTCCCTCTCATCTCCCTTTCCTAATTTAGACTAATCCCTCATTCGAATAGCATCATTTTTCCTTTCATTCTTAAAATTTTTTTAAGCCTTTTCCCAACAATATTCACTTTTATTTCTTGTCTAGTAGCTGTCTTAGGCCAGTTGCTACCACTTTCAAGGAAGGTGCTTGCTATATTAGACAATTTTGTAGGTGTCAAAGTTTTAAGATGATCAATGTTTTATTAGAAGGCATGGCTTCACATAAAAATCCAAATAAATTTGGCTCTGTAGTTAGATACAAGCCCATGGACATGAAGTTGATTGCAGAAGACCCTAGATTCTTACAAGCCTTCACAAATGTAGGTTGTTTGAGGTTTTGCCAAAAAATGTAGGGATATCATGGACAGGTGTCCAAGGATTTTTCTGTAAACTTCATCGGTACATCTTCAAAGGTGGGCATCCTCAATTTTATTGTTTCTCCTGGGAACATTGCATAGGCAACTAAGATTCCAAGGTCTAGAGAGGAGTGGTTCAAGGAAAAATAGTTCAAGCTTCAAAACTGTGATGAATTTCTGAAGAAGGAGCATATGGGCATTGAAATGAACTCAGGCATCTCCATGGAATTTCCTCAAGGACAATTACTCAAATTTGTTGATGGTAATAAAAAATATTTTACGTGTGAAGGTAGATTTCACATGATCTACCAATACCACTTTAGACTGCTGCTTCATTTCACAGGTAAACAACCTCTTGATCTACCATTCTTTCTGTTCATAATTTTAGGCAAAATGGCTGACAAGGTGCAACCTAAACCTGAGAGCAGTGATACTTCTATTTTTCATCATGGTTTAATCAAATTGTTAGTTATGGAGGAGTTGAAGAAGTTGAATGTAATGTTCCAAAATTAGCATGGAGCTAATTTGAACATTAATTTTGCTCATGCCATCTAGGAGGTGAATAAAATGGGTGAGGAGACACATGAGTAGGAATAAAATCGCTCATAGTGTGAAAGGGATCAATGAAGTAGCTTTATTTTTCACCTTCCAGTGTGAAAAGGGGAAAATGCATGAGGACAAGGTCAAGTTTGACCAAGTCAACAACGCTGCCTAAGAGGGTGTGGATTGCTTGAGAAGACAGCGTAGTTTGAGAGGGAGGAAGATCACTTGTGGAAGGAACCCTAATGTGTGGGTCTACAACAAAGAGACATTCACTTGCATAAAAGGAGGAAGAGGCAGCCATAGAGAGGCATGTTTGAGTATTCAATTTTGGTCTAGTAGACTATTTGCAGTCTCTGGCTGTTTAGCTGAATTGCAATGCTGTTTAGCACGAAGGATTCTTGTTTAGGATTTCCTCTCCTTCTTGAGAGGCCTCTTGAAGGATTTCACTTCATTTCTCCACATATAGGCTCAAGGCCAAAGCCACTTCCTTCAGTCACTGCGTTAATTCTGCTGAAGTATAACATAGTGTTGCGGGGTGTTGCAGTGGAGGCTTCCACAACACCATTCCTTGGCTCATATTTCAGAGGAGGGAGATTCTATTCCTCGGAAGGTTAGTGAGGAAGGTTTTCCAGAGCTGATTTTCATATATTGGCATTAGTCCAAGAATCTCCCATCTATTACAGTGCAGTCCCTCTCCTTGATTATGTTATTTCAGTGTGTATCTGTAGTGGGGGTTTGCACCACTATCTCGGAGGGAGAGATCTTTAGTGCTAGGATCAGCTGTGCACTTGGGAGATCCATTAGAGGAGGTTTGCTTTAGATTGGACATAATATTCAGCCATCTCCATATATTTCCAGTATTGAGTTGCAACTGCTACCTAGCAACTCCAACATTTCTGCAGATTTTCCATTTGTATATATATTTCTGCCAATCCTTCTAAGGATTGTTGCACTATTGTTTTCAGGGGTTGAAAGCTTGCTCCCCCACATTTCTTGAGCTGATATTTTCATACCATTGTATTATCATTTATCATGTTGCAGTACCTCATATAGACTGCACAATCATAGCTTGGGCACTCTTGTGTAGCAGTGTTTTTTCATCATTTATGTACTTGTTTCTTGAGGCTAATCATTGCCTCTCTTGAGTAGCTTTTTCCTCAATATATTGTACACCTGTTTTGCTGCTATGATCTAATAGGATGTCTATGAGTTCTTCTAACATTTTCTGAAGTTGATGCAATCCTGCTCTTTCATTATTGTGTTGCAGATTGCTGGATCTCCACATTTGGAATATCTTAAGATATTCCTGATAGTGTATAATTTCCCTATTTTGGGATATTACAGTGGTATCAAAGCTACAATCTTGGCTCAGCTTGTGAGTCTCAGCAAAAGGAGAGGATGGGATTTATCTCATCATATTTCAGATCCATGAAGAACTTCCCCAAGGAGGATAAGAAGATAGGAGAGGAAGGACCCTGCACTTCCTATTCTCATTGAGAAGGAGACAGAGAGATGAGCAGGAGAAAGACTCCATCTTTTTGAGGAGAAAAATGGGATAGGCTTACAAAGCTTCTTCCTAAATCCGTACAAAATATTCTCAAAGATTTCAAGAAAATAAGGAGGGATATGTATGAAGAATCTTCGAAAGAGTTTGAATCTAAAGCAAACTCTAGATTGTCATATGAGGAGTGTGAGCCAGCAGTCACACACTCTAACACACAACGTATTCACATGCCCAAGATTTCCAGGAGAGGGATGGAAAGAGGAGAAGAGGTTTCTAAGAGGGAAACTCTTAGTGATTTCCTGAAAGAGTATGAGTCTCAAACTCAGAAATTTCAAGATCATCTAAGTTTTTCAAAGTTTTGCAAGATCAAGGTGAAGGGAAAAGAGCAACATGATAGATTTCTTCTATCTACCTTTGAAGGTTCACCTACATGTTCAACCAAAGCTTGGGTGGGATAGTTAGATACCTTCTTGTAGCATCACCAAATTATTGAAGATGAAGCCATAAAATTTGCAGCGCTACATTTGAGAGGTAAGGCCTATCCCTGGTGGATCTTTGAATCCTTTTCTTTGAAAAATGTAAACACTGCATCTTATGCAAGTTTCACTAGGGCCTTAGTGAAAATATTTGGTAGGATGATTCATGAGGCACACATGGTGAAGCTAAAAAAGGGAACTCAAACAAAACCCTTGCATGAAAACACAATTCCACTTTAGAAAACCATGGAGGGGGCTGAAAACTTGCATCATACCTTACCGGAAGAAATTCTTTCATCTCACACCTTTGAGCAAGGAAGCATGGAGATCTCTTTTTCAAAGAGGGATCCAATCATTGGGAGGTTGCCCATTCATGTTGCAGAGATTGAGGGCAACATCGCTGGCACATATAAAGACTATCTAGTGCCTCATGCAGAGGAAGGAGGAGCCTTGCTCCAAGTAGAGGGATTCTTGCATATTTGCAAGGAAGTCCCCAAGATCTCATGTGTGGAGATCAAGGCACAACTCATGATCTACACGTGCCATTGATGAGAAGGTGTGGAACCATGGAGACACAAGGAGGAGGTAGGTAGAAGAACCAACATCATGAGATGAGATGTACACACCCCATCCACTTCAGAAGGTTGACGCACCCAAGGGGAAGACTAGATTGCGCAGTAAGGGCATGGACATATTTTTCCATTCATGTATACAGTCATCTTTTGATGATGATGTCTCATTGTATGGAGATATTTTTCCGAGGAGACCACTAGATCAGTAGAGGAGGATGGATGCTTCACCAATTGAGGCACCACTCAGTGATTTCAGAGAAGTGGGGACCTTGGGAGAGCTTCATACATCACTAGGAGTCTCAGGTAGATTCAAGGAGAGAGGGAGAATTCTCTCTACATCATCATTACCCACTTCCATTTCAGATTCTGCATTGTGGAAGAAGCAGCGGGGGAAGGATAGCAGCCTTCCAACTTGCATCTTTGGCATGAGAGATGTCAAAGAAGAGGAGTACCATATGACATATGTTCTTCATGGTAGTTCATCAGTGCTATCACTATGGAGGATAGATCCATATTGGAAATCCCAGCTATTGGTGGATTATTCCAGGGATCTTTTTACTTGTGTGATTTTGGATGGCCAAGTGCATGAGGAGGGATACTGAATCAGAGATGAGGTCATCTAATATCATGGTAGGATCTTCTTTCCTAGAGCTTCCAAGCTCAATGAGAGGTTGCTAAAAACATCTCACGAAGATTTCCTTTTCAACCACACTTATTCTATGAGAGCATACCACACCATCATGGAGGGGTATTTTTGGAAAGGCTTTGAGGAGGAGATATATCAGCATATGAGGAGATGCATGGATCATATGGAGATGGGGGATTTAGCACAACCACCCATTTTCTCTTTGAGGATGAGTGGAGACTCATTTATGAGCCACTCCCTTTGTATGAGTAGGATACATGGTAAGGGTATTCATTGTTGTTTACATGATTATTTATATAATGTTTGTATATATCCCTTAACCATATATGTGTAGGATGTTGCTCCAAGAAGGATCATTATTTATTTTAGGCTTCATGGTCTACTTGAGGCCATAAGCATGATTGATGACCATTCCCTAGGAGGAATTGGGGAAGAGGTATATTATGGAGGACATGCTCAGTCTACACCATGCATCATTCACTTCCTCCATACTTATGAGGAGATTGGGGCAGCAGGAAAGTGGTTGAGAGACCACACATTTTATCAGTCTCTATTGCAGTTCAGAGTCAAGCTGCATTGGTTACACTTGAGGGACCATTATCCTTCTCACTTATTACACATGGCAGCAAGCATGATTCTCATTTTTTCTCCCTATGGTTCTACTGTTTCGGTCATAATGAGGAGCATGTTTGGGAGAGAGACACATGGGATGGATGTGTCCCTTGAGGGAGGAATTCCCCACAATTTTTGCACTACATGTTCTAAGGGGAGCATGGGAGATGGTATGGCCACTAAAGCAACACATTTGTTACCTTATGAGGTGAGCCATATGATGGATGTGATGCCATATGATGATGATTTCCAACTCATCATATATGGGGATATTTGGGCCAGCATGATTTGCAGCGTTGGAGGAGAGATCCTTAGAGATCTAGTCCTCATCTTGCCACTTGAGGGCAACATTATTGCAACCCAACATCAGCTAACACTCTACACTTATCATAAGTGGAGAGATGGACAACGTGGGGGAGGCTACCTTTTCTACCATATGCAGGATTTCAGCCCACCTACTTTGCCAAAGCCAAAGGTGGAGCACAGTTTTCAGGAGTTGCCTAGTTGGGAGGTGACTCATTTTGCATGTCTAATAGCTTGGGGATGGAGGATCCATATGGGAGAGATAGTTCCCATTATATTTTAGATCCCATTCCTCAAGGGGACCTCTAGACATCAGTTTGCTATCCTCTTGAATATTTCACCTTTACATGATGATAGCTTGATAGCTGACTTGCATGTTGAGGAGGAGCAATGTGGGGACTTGATTGATGAGATAGAATATCTTTACTTGGTGGAGATAATCATACATGGATGCTACAGGGAGAGGAGGAGAAATAACTTAGTTCTATCCTTTCACTTGCTTGAGGACAAGCAATATTTGAGAGGGGAGGACTGTAATGTTCCAAAATTAGCATGGAGCTAATTTGAACATTAATTTTTCTCATGCCATCTAGGAGGTGAATAAAATGGGTGAGGAGACCCATGAGTAGGAATAAAATCCCTCATAGTGTGAAAGGGATCAATGAAGTAGCTTTATTTTTCACCTTCTAGTGTGAAAAGGGGCAAATGCGTGAGGACAAGGTCAAGTTTGACCAAGTCAACAACGTTGCCTAAGAGGGCGTGGATTTCTTGGGAAGAAAATGCAGTTTGAGAGGGAGGAAGATCACTTGTGGAAGGAACCCTAATGTGTGGGGTCCAGGGAAAATAGACATTCACTTGCATAAAAGGAGGAAGAGGCAGCCATAGAGAGGCATGTTTGAGTATTCGATTTTGGTCTAGTAGACTATTTGCAGTCTCCGGTTGTTTAGCTGAGTTGTAGTGCTATTTAGCATAAGGGATTCCTGTTTAGGATTTCCTCTCCTTCTTGAGAGGCCCCTTGAAGGATTTTGCTTCATTTATCCACATATAGGCTCAAGTCCAAAGCCACTTCCTTCAGTCATTGTGTCATTTCTGCTAAAGTATAACATAGTGTTGTAGGGTGTTACAGTGGAGGCTTCCACAACACCATTCCTTGGATCATCTTTCAGAGGAGGGAGCTTCTATTCCTCGTAAGGTTAGTGAGGAAGGTTTTCCAAAGCTGATTTTCATATCTTGGCATCAGGCCAAGCATCTCCCATCTATTACAATGCAGTCCCTCTCCTTGACTGCGTTATTTCAGTGTGTATCTGCAGTGGGGGTTTGCACCACTATCTCTGAGGGAGAGATCTTCAGTGCTAGGATCAGTCGTGCACTCGGTAGATCCATTGGAGGAGGTTTGCTTTAGATTGGACATCATATTCAACCATCTCCATATATTTCTAGTATTGAGTTGCATCTGCTACCCAGCAACTCTGGCATTTCTGCAGATTTTCCATTTGTATATATATTTCTGCCAATCCTTCTAAGGATTGTTGCACTATTGTTTTCAGGGGTTGAGAGCCTGCTCCCCCACATTTCTTGAGCTGATATTGTCATACCATTTTATTATCATTTATTATGTTTTAGTACCTCATATAGACTGCACAATCATAGCTTGGGCACGCTTGTGTAGCAGTGTTTTGTCATGATTTATGTACTTGTTTCTTGAGGCTGATCATTGCCTCTCTTGAGTAGCTTTTTCCTCAAGATATTGTACACCTATTTTGCTAGTATGATCTAATAAGATGGTTATTAGTTCTTCTGGCATTTTCTGAAGTTGATTCAATCCTTCTCTTTCATTATTGTGTTGCATATTGCTAGATCTCCACATTTGGAATATCTTAAGATATTCCCGATAGTGCAGAATTTCCCTATTTTTGGATATTAAATTGAATAGGTATTGGGCTAATTTTTTGTTTTTGAGTGGGTATGAGGTAGATTTCCTCACTCCAAGAAAGACACGTAGGTCAAATACAAACACTCCTAGGAAGGACAAAGAACCAAGAGTTGAAACAGAGGTTGAAACTTAGGTGTAGGTGCAGCCCATGGTGGAGCCAATGGAGGTAGAGATTGATCAATTGCAAGAGACATTTGTACCTAAACAAACCCCTACCAATGGTAAAGTCAAAACTAATACAAGAGCTCATATACGGATCAATAGAAGTCAAACAGAGGAGAAAGGCAAGCTTGAAGACATCTTTTATGAAATTGATATTGAAGAAACTCTTGTGGTGAAGCCTGTAGAGGTTAAGGGAGAAAAAATCAAGAAAAAGGGTCTTAGAGCTAAGAAGCTACATTTTTCTAGTGAATATTAGGGATTTTTTTTTAAACTTAGGAAGCCTCTCATTAGGTCACAACTATGAAAGGGAGGAAAACCTGAAAAACTTCATAAAGAATTATAAAATAAAAAAAAACTAGCAAGGGAATAAATCATAGAGCTATCTCCAACAGAAGCAGAGGTGATCAAGACAAGGAAAGGAAAATAAAAGGTGCAAGAAAATTATGAATTGGAGCTTCTAAGAGAACAACTTAAGGAAGCCAAAGAATATGTTTTATAATCTAAACTAGAGCTAGTAGACTTTAAACAAGGGAGGAAGGAGCTCACAAACTTCAAAAAGAAGAAGTGAGAAAACAAATTTATTTTTATGATGAGTTTGTAGAGAGGTCAAGGAATATGGTGAGAATAAAATTACCACTGCAAATACTGTTGAAACATAACTTTAGGAGAAACACGAGGTTGCACTTAGAAAGAAGGAAACTACAAGGCCAAGTCAAAGAATTAGAAATGCTAATGGATATGGTGCAAAAAGAGTTGAAGAAAAAGGGTTTGAAGATGATTGTAATGGATGACCCTGTTGCCCCTTGAAATATGTCAAGACACACTTTGTGGCCATTTTTTTCTTAGCACACTATATCAAATCAGTTACGGAGCTGCAAACATGTTTTTTGTAGATAAGGAGTAAAAAAATTCAAATCTAGACAATGTTTTGAGGTAAAATTCCTAAAATATATCATGACAGGGGTGAATAACAAAATGTGTTTACCTTATTTTACCTAATGAAGACCCTCCAACTGGCAAAAAAGTCATAAAAAGTGCAGAAGGTGCTGAAATAGAAGCACTACAAAAAATACACTGCGAACTTGCCTTAAAATACTTTGTTTTTACAACGAGTTGAAGTTTTAGTATTTTTGTAGCACTAAATGTATTTAGAGGAGTAGATGAGTCACTAGAAGAGGCTGAGGAATATCATTGAGACACCTATTGATGGAGACCACTAAACAAAAGGATTACATGGTTGCCAGCTCACCATTTTTTCCACCTCACCAACACACAACTCATCCTCAAATTCTAAATATCTAGGCCTAAATTCTAGCATGAAATTTTGTTTCCTGATCATGGTTGTTTCCACCCAAAAAAGTTCGTTTGGTTTGATAGACATCACTATTAAGGCTTATTTAAAGTTTTTTGATGAAGTTAATAGTGAAGAGTCCTTTTATTTTACAAACTCTTTCCAACCGAATTATCTCTATTTTATTTCAATGTAATGAATTCCTTTTAGGGTTAGATCTCTACATCAATTTTGAGAGTCCGGCCCAGGTGGAATACCTATGTAAAAGGGATTTCACTCTATAAATAGAGGATTTTTAGAGTTAGAGAGGTTTGATGGATGTAATGACCAAAGCTACTATTGTAATTTTTTTCTACTCAGTTAATATATAGTTGCAGAAGACTTTTGTTCAAACCTGAGATTCTATTTGAGTTCTTATGTATGTGTCCTTTATATTTTTAATGTTATATAAACTTTGTCTTACATAATTACTTGGAATTCATAGATGATTATGCTCGGAATTCCTTTATGTATCTTGTTTGATTTCATAATTGTTTTATAAGAACTCATGTTCCTCAGCTTCCATGAATGATAATTTTGTGTAATTGAATTCCCATTCTGACTCCATACCCAATGGTAGCCCTCACACATCTTTCACCTCCTTGGGCTCATCCTTTTCCTCCATATTATTATGCCATGTGACCTAGTACTTAGTGGTCCATGGTTAATTGGATGTTGACGTCAACATGATTTCATTATGCCACATGATACTCTTTGAGTGATGATATGTGTTGCTCAAATCTTGCCTAATTGGCCACCCAAAAATGTTGACTATACATGCCACATGGAACCCTACCATAATACCATGTCATCTGGCATACCACACTACCATGTCATCCACCATGTCATCTCATGCTACCACCTTTCAACCTGCCATTGGGTAAGCTAACTATGCCATCCATGTCACATGTGTCATCCTCCTAAGATATCAATCTGCCATTGGCTCTATCTACTACATCATCAATCAATGTAATTTGTCACTAAAGGGTCCATGTCATCTAGTCGTTAGCAATGTGTCATGATTTTATTGGGTCTATATGGCAAAGGTTGAAAGACATAGGCCGGGGGGGGCGCGCGTGGCATAAAATCTATTAAATCTCGCACAATTTTTCACTCCATCTACCATACATAGAATCCATAACCATTAGATCCACCTTGAGTTGCATGTTGTTTGATCATATTAAACAGTGAAAATTCCTATTTTCCAACAACTAATTATTGTTCATAAATGCATGGATCCACCCTGATGATGCACGAATGTTAATGCAAGACCATTTATTCTTCCTTATATTTCTAGGGTCACCCTATTGTTTTCTAGATACTTCAATGCAACTCTAGGTTGTTTTTGCGATATTTTATCCATTGCATCCAAAATTATGTTATGCTTGTGAACGAAGTCCCAAGGCATCCTAGTTGGGCCTTCGAACTTTCTTTCCTTATTTTTGGTCAGATTCTCTACATAATTTAAATGTACGTGAGGGATAATTCAGTTGGTTGGAGTGTTAGATGGTGGGAGGTCCAACAATAGTATCCCATTGAGGTCTTTTGGAATACGTCTACACTAGTTCTATTGGTAAATTTATTGAATTTTGAATTTTCTTGTTGGTATTTTACTTAAAGTGTTATAGTTCTGGTGTTTTGGTTTAGGAATTTGGTCTCGTTCCCTAAGGCAAAGAAATTCATTTATTTTGTATGTAGGGATATTCTTTAGATCATCTATATCTTAAGGAGGACCCTTTGTTATCTTATGCTACTTCATACCCATCCTCACAATTTCCTTAGCTCCGGCTACAAATGACTTGCTTGCTTCTAATGCTCTTATTATTTCATGCCTTACATAATACCCCCCAGTCTTCATTCCCCTACCCTCCTCATATCTCATGGGCTTCAATTTAGCTAGGAATTTGTCTTTCCCTAGTACCATGTCGTAGCAACACATGGACCTGAGGCATTGTTTTGGTGGTAGATGTCCTACCAACAAACCCAGATCTCAATCTAAAACACAATTTGCAGAAGAAATTTACCATTCAGCCAGTCCCCTCAAATTCAAGATTAAATTCACCTTCTTGAAGCTCAGGTGATTCAAGACCAAAGTTCCCATTCAAAATCAGAGGGGTAGGTTGAATTTTCCAGATTGGGTCTCAAACTTTGGTCATACTAGAGTTCGAAAGAACCACTACTTGCACTTTGTCACCCTGTATTAGTGGATGGAAATAATCTTGGGTTGTGTTATCAAATAAAAACAGGAAGAAAACCACGAGTTGTAGAATTTACAGTGATTGGGTGTACTATTAAGTCACTATGTGATGTGAAGGCCACCATTTTGAAACACTATGGGAATGTAATATCCCAAAAGGGGAAATGCAGTAATACTTAAACACAATATAAGAACTGCAGTAAGATAAAAAATAAATCTTAAGAAAACATCAGAATTTTACAGAGAAACTGAGCCATTTTATTATATTGGAGAAGAATCAGTTACACAATGTACAAAATATGAGTAGATCTAGCCAAAAAGTTGGTCTAGAATCACACAGAAAACATACTGCAATAGGTACAATGTAACTAGAGAGGCACTGCAGAAAATACTGAATTGTCCCTTCAGTAGAATCTAAACATATAGTTACAGGCTGAAAAGGAAAATGCAGATCTACTCAAATCTGGAGCTTAGATTATGCCAAGATTCAAGATTTGGCCAATGTGATGGATTCCCAAGATAACCCAAAAAGGATTTTCCATATCTACAACTTTGGAAAATCACCTCCCTAGGATTTGATCCTTGATCTGCTGGGAAATATAGATCTGAAGCTAGATTTTTCAAATAGATGGCTGAAATATTTTGCAAGATCAGCTCTAATCTTGAAGGGTTGATCCCTTCTTCAGATCTACAAGCTAGAACCTATGAATCTAGCTTCTCAATCCTCTAATAATGATTGCAGCTGCTACAACACAACTGCCAATAGAAAATACACTGAGAGAGAGAGAGAGAGAGGCATTTTTCCTGCTCAAAAATTCTGCAATAAACTCCAGGCTGATGGTAATACTGATGGAAATGTGAGGGAATGATCCCTCACAGGATTACTAGCTGAAGTGCTAGTAACTTCCTTCCTCCTTTTTGGATCTGCAAAATGGACAGCGTAATTCCTGAAGGAAATAATGCTGCTAGGAGGTCAATAAATTTTTGCCTGATGACAGATCTAAAATGAAGCTTTGGGAAGCTGATCTTTAAGCCTAAGGTGATAGGAATAAACCCTCACTAGTTCTCCGGCTGAAGTATTGAAGACAACTTCCTCCTTCCAAAATGATCTTCAGAAATTTTCAATTTTTGAATATGGATGTTCTGAAGAAAGTAGGAAAAGAGATGTGGCACCAATTCATGATGTATAATGAAGTACAAAACTCTTTCTAGAGCTGCTCTAAGAAAGAGGTGGGATTCCCGACCAGGAGCACCCTGTGCTAAAAAACACTTGCAATCTTTGCTAAACAGCCCGAGAAAGCAATGGAATGTCACATGACAATTCTAGATTTGAAATTATCTTTACATCAAGAATAATCAGCATGCCCTCATCCTTTCCTTCATCTTCTTTATATAACATTTGAGCCTTCCAAAACCTTGTCCCTCATCTAGACTGTGCAATGCATGTGGACAAGATCCTCTAAGTTTGACTGCGTTGTTTGACCAAATCAACCATCATGTCTAGGTGCAATGTACACCCTCTCCATCAAGTGTGATTTTTTTGCACATCATCCCCCATCACTTTATCATGAATGTCTCATGACCCTTTGTTTGACATCTTCAAGATCTTAGTTGACTGAATCAACCTTCCGTTTGATCTCTTAAAGATCTTAGTTGACTGTGTCAACTTCCATGATCTATCTCATTAATGAGACAGGTTCTCCAGTTTCATTCAAATTAGTAGTTGATCAACTATCTTATTATGTATATCTAGGCTTAATTAATCCACATTCACACACACAAAGTGGATATTTATTCATATTGAGGATTGTGGGTCCCTCCACCATTTTATTTACTCAATTCTTTAAGAAAATCAAGGACTCTAATATTCCAAATATGATGTGGAAATTTGGGAATATTACAGTACCCCCAGGAAAAATGTTGCTTGTCCTCAAGAAACTCAAAAAGTAGATGCAAAGACATCTATTCCCCTCCAAATGGCATCCACATAAGGAAGGCTTCCTCCATTTGCTGTAATGTGTTATGTATGTTTGGTTCCAAAGTTGTCTCTAAAAAACATATAGAATGACCTCTAACTGTATGGTTAGATGTCCTCCTTCCATCATGAAGTACCAAATGACAACCACATGAGTTCAAACTTCGTCATTAATACATTAGATACATAAAATAAAGAAGCTCTTTCCACAAAGAAAAGCTCCATCTCATAATACATCTCTTCATCCCATGTTTTATGAATTTGATTGAGCATTGATATTCTCTCTTCCTTAGCCCTGTTGGCCTTGTTGGATCCAAGCATCATTCCACCATTATGCAAAAGAAGAAGGGAAGGAGTTATATGGGTAGACAAAGATGTCAAACCATATTCTCCTAATAGTAACCACCAGAGTAAGGCCCTTTTCTACCATCCTCCATCTCCTCCATGTAAGATGGACAAGCCAAACTCCCCCAAAAGTAGCCAAAGAAAAAAGAGATATTGTTGCTTTCTCTCCTCCTCATGTGCATCAGGAAGCAAAAACATACTGATGGACATATGGAATGTCACATCAGCCCAATACAAAGAAACATCATCAATGCACATCATGAGAGCATCATGCCAAGATTTACCCAATACAAAACACATAGACATAGGAGATGTCATGTGGTGGCCAATCTCTCTCAAGTGAAACCAAATGAACATGCCTTATTTTGCTGCATTCTATCATTGATACACAAGGCATGAATCAGAAAAATATGAGATATTGGGTGGTAACCATACTCACCCAAGAGAAACCAGTGCAACCATGCCTCCTTCTTCATCTCATAAGTGTTCCTCAAGGCATGGATCAAAGAAATAGGAGCCTTTGGGCAGTGACAAGAATATCCCAAGGGCAACCAACGTAACCAAGTTTGTTGGCCCATGTCATACATCTACAAGTGGTCATGCAACCCCTTGCTTATCATCCCCACCCACTTACCCCAATATGGAAGATGAGTGATGTGCTACATAATCATGGTATCCTCCATTTGTATAAAACTATCTTCCCCAAACTGATGAAGAACTTTGCACTTCATGAAATGTTGAAGTGCACCTCCAATTATATCTCTTAATGAGACCTTCTTCTCATCCATGGCCTCCCAAAACGAATGAGGTTCTGGATCTGCTGTAGGTAGAAGTTTCTCTTTGAGCTGTGAGATGCTCATTGAGAAAGGGCATCTAGAAAGGAGAAAAGGTTTCTCATCTCAATATGTCTACCATTTATCATCTTTACCTCCATTTATTCATGAGTGAAGCTACCTTCAGAATGCTCCAAGAATAATGGGGCCTCATCATTATCATTGCTTCTAAGTGATAGCGCTATAGATCTGTAATGCAATACATAAACTTTCTAAAAGAAAGGTACAATATTGATCTCATAACCAGTCATTGTACAAAGGATTATGCTCATCCCTTCTTCTAAAACTCTACACTTAAACTCAAGAGGTTGAATGTAGTTCATCCATGACAAACTAGGATAGATTTTCATCTCCTCCTTGATTAGATCAAGGGTCCTCTGCACTGTGATAGTATGTTGCTTCAAATCAGCATTTGAATCTAACCCTTGGTCATGCATTGGCCCTGATGGCATGTTCCCATAAGTTTCAATAAGATATACTAAAACAATCGGTGATGAATGTGTATGCATAGCTTGTGTAGGTTTTAACCCTGAACAACAATTATCTACACATGAATCTTATGACAGAAAATAAACAATAGCGAGAGCATAAAACATAAAACAGATAAACACAGAGATTTTCCCCTGGATCCCAAATCGGGACGACCAGCTTGATTTTTCATTATATTCCTTTTAGTGTTACAACACATATATATATATAGACATGCTGAAGCATACATAAACCCCAATCCATTAACCGTGGATTAGAACATAACCGTAGTTCCCGTTGAGCTCAGGATTGTGCTTTCTTTCATCTTACTTTACCTCATTTTCCTTTGTCCATTGTTATCCCAGACCCAATTGATCAATGAATTTAGTTCAAATTACTTTTAGAATGATTAACATGACTAACTTGCTAAGTTTTGTGATTTTTTTCATTGTAATGCATTTTGACCGGAATTAGCTGTAGAATGCAGACATTCCGTAGCTAACCGGCAATTCTGCAGTTGTCTTCATGTTCAGGCATGTTCCAGGTGGCCTCTCAAGAAAAACCACATATAGGTATATTCCACGTCATGTCTACATTGTTTGTTTCTCACCATGAAGGAAAAACCGAATTCTGGATATGGTTTTAGTACGTGGGAACTCATTTAAGGAAGCAGATTTATAATAGGACTGTCTTAGTCCAGATGCCCTTTTCCTTTTTACGCTGCCACTTTAAGAGTCCTAGTATGATTTCGATAAGGAAAGACAATGATCCTCGAATTGTTGCAAGTCTTGTTATGTAAATTTGTTATAAAAACACTTGGGAAACCGAGAGATAGGCTGAATTTTGCTCTAGATTTTGCTTAGATTTTGTGCTACATTTCTGAAGACGCATATTGCTCTGTTCAAGTTATTTCTCCTTTAATGAAGAATACAATATTGTTTTGAAAGTGTTGATTTGATTTGGAGTTAGATTCCGTCTGGTGGTAGAGGGCCCCCTGCCTCCTGCACGGTTTTACTTGCGTAATTTAGATAAGTATCTTAGTTGTCTTTACGTTTTTGAAGTTTGAGTTCATAGTTAATTTCATTAGCCACTATAGTTATACTTGTTCTAAAAACTCTTCCAAAAGAAGAAACTCTTCCAAAAGATCATGATAATGAAAGGAAAATGACTATAGTGTTGTAGGATTTAATTTAATTTCTTTTGATTCACTATCACAGTTGAACTTATACTATGCAAACTCTTCCGAAAGAAGAAACTCTTCCAAAAAATCCTTATGTTGTCTAAGGCATGGCTGTGATAATGAATGTTTCATTTATTTGTTTTCACTAAGTAACGTAGCTGACCTTGCTCTTAAAACGCTCTTCCAAAATATCATAATGATGGGTTGGAGACAGCTATGATATCTTAGTTTTTAAATTGCTTTCAGTCTTTATGTTTGCATTTGCACTGAATTGTACAGTCAGGATTGTTCGAAGAAACTCTTCCAAAATACCAATCATGATGGACAAAACAGACTGTATAATCCCATAGATTAATGCATGATAACTTAGTTAGGATACTCCAGAATCTAATTGCATTTAACTCATGCTCTGTTATTTGTTTTAAGTTTGATAATGGCTTGTTAGTTCAACACTGTTTTAGACTAGTGACATCTTAAGTTCAGTTTTAAGCTTAACTCATTTCATTTTCACTCCACATTTAGTTCTCATCCATTGCATATTAGATTACTTCAGTTGTTAAACTTAACAAAACAGCCTTCATTATTTACAAAACCTCTTCTTGTTCCAAATCTATAATTGAGTCATAACCATATGAACAGAAGACAATATCATTTCAAGGCCTGAAGTACTTTTGCAACTTCCTTTATCATCTCACAAACAAATATTTCCTCAAAAGACTATTCTAAAAATCTATAACCTTTGAGTGAAGTGTAGTGGTATCAAGTTGCAGAATAGAGTTAGGAGCTAGTCTTAGAGTAGAAGATCCTATGATGTCAACAATATTTTTCTCCAAATATGTTTCCACAAATATTTAATCATGGATAAAATATTGTCTCATTATAAGATGATTGTTTAATTGTTTAGATTAGGAGAATTTGTATACTTAGCTGACCATTTCTCAAACTCTCCCAAAATACCTTTGATAAAAGAATTGGACAAGTTAATTTTGTGTTTTGATTCATTTTCTAGAAGTCATTATCAGCTTGGTATTCTCGCTTAGTCATAGTTTAGGTTTGATTTTATTTCAGTATTTGCCTTGCATTTGTCATTTTGTCATCAACCAATTAGGCTTCCACTGCTTTTAATCGCAGGGCTTCTTTCCACTAGCTTTCTAGTCATTTTCCTTGTGAACATAAAACCACCTCAAAAGATCAAAAAACATCATAAAACACTAAACACAATGCATTAAGAGATAAAACACCTAGGCACACATAGCACTTCACTTCAGAAGTTAGCCATCAACCCCAAGTTGACAATTAAATGAACTCAATTCTAGAGACTAGGTTGAGACCAAACATTTTGGCGCCGTTGCCGGGGAAGTGAAAACTAGGTAACCTTTGTTTCTTAACTCCAAAAAACAATTATATGCATAGAGAGAGAGATTCAAGGGGTAGATTTATAAGCAATAGAAGCAGAAATTTGATTCCTAGAACACCACTTGTTTCACCTAGACCCAGAGCTAGTACACCTTCAACTCAGACCCACATTCCATCCATTACTGATCCTGGACTTCTAGAAGATATAAGGTTAGATATTCAATTAGAAAAACCTTCCACTTCATCCACTGAATCTGTCTTAGAAGAAAAGCCAAGGACTCATGTTAGGGACACAAACTTTCCTAATACTACAGAGGAACTAACCATGGAAGAAGAAGGAGGAGGAGGAGTCTTTAATGGAGAACACACATTATTTGGAGGGGGTAGAGGTAGAGGTAGAGGGGAAGGAGGTAGAGGTGCAGATGGAGGAAGAGGTAGAAGAGAAATAGGAAGCTCTTTTGGGTTCCCTATAATTGATGAAGAAACCAATACAACCATGAGAAACATTTCACCCTCTGTCCTTCCAAACTTCTATGGACTTGAAAATGAAGATCCTGAAACCTTCCTATTTGAATTTGAAGTCCTATGTAGAACTTATGACTACTTACAAGATGCTCAAAAACTGAAATTATTTCCTTCAACCTTGAAAGGAGCAGCATTGAAGTGGTTTTTGAGTTTGATCAACAGTTCTATTAGGACATGGGAAAAAATGAAACAAGCATTTCTAGAGAGGTATCTAGATTATTGTATGCCGGTTAATCATAAGGAATAAGTGTTTAAGATGTTACAAAAAGAAGATGAAAACTTGGAAGATTTGTTGGAGAGATTTCATTGCAACATCAAAAGAGCAAAAATGGAAAACCTAGATCAAGACACCTTAAAAGCTCTTTTGTTGAAAGCAATTAGGGATGAATGGTTGGATATCCTTAACATGATGGGAAAAGTGGATATATCACAGCTCACATTACCTGAAATATCTGAGTTATGTATCAACCTTTCAGGAGGGAAATCTAAAACTATAAAAGGTCCAAGAGATCCTGCTCTTGCAAGGGCAAGTAAGTCTGCTTCCGGGACAGTAAGTAGATCATAAATAGGACACATGCATGATGATTTTAAATCTGAAATATTAGGGAGTCTTAGTGAACAAATAGACACCCTTAAGATACAAAACAATCAAAAAGCTGAATCTGATGCCTTGGCAATCTTTTGTCCCAAATGTAGAAAGAAACATGCCTTGAGAGAGTGTCCTTTGGATGTAAAAGTTGTAGAAACCTGTGTCATTTGTTTTGAAAAACATGAGACCAAGAATTTTCCTTCTCTTCCTGGTCTCAAGGCTGTCTTTCAGGAGGAAACTCCTACAGATTCCACAGAGTCTCTCAATTTTGTATCTAGAAGGCCTTGGCAAGGACCTCAGACACAAGGATTCCATGATCAAATGTATAATCAACCTCCACCTTGGAATTCTTGGCAGCAACCTTGGCCTCAATTTCAAAATCAATCTCCAGCTTGGGCACAAGGATCACAAAGTCCCTATGGAAGATACTCTCCATACTATCAGTATCCACCGTCCTATCCACCATACCCACATTTTTATCCTCAAAATCCTCAACAAAATTTTCCTCAAAATCTTCAACAAAATTTTCAACAAAATCCTCAACAACATCATCAGAACCAACCACATCAAAATCAACCACTTCCATTACCATTTCCTCAAAAATCAAATCAATTTCCTGCTCAACCCATACCAAACCCCAATAATAAAAATCCTCAGAACACATACATGATAGAAGGCCAACAGTTTCCAACTTATTTAATTACTCCTTTAGACCTTAGTGATGTTCAACTTAGGTTTGGAAGAATACTTGAAAAGAGGAAACCTTCTGTGATCATACAAGAACAAGATAACTCTGAGGAAGACTCTCTACGGGTGAATAAAAGTCTTGAGGAAGACACATCCTTTCAAGGCCCAAACACTGAAAAATTAAAGCAAAAAGATCCAATAATTTCAACTCTTGTATTAGAGCAACCATCCACATCTACTTCTATACCTCCCTTTCCAGAAAGATTAAAAATTGATAGAGGTGTAGAAAAACAAATTATGGTGCCTAATTATGATTTCCTAGATGAGCTGAGAAATGTTTGCATTAAAATTCCATTATTACAAGCCATCAAGGAAATTCCAATTTTAGCCAAAACAATAAAAGAGTTGAGCATGAAGAAAACAAGAAAAAGAATAAGAGAAATTCATTGTAGCGGGAAAATTATCTTACATTGCCAGTGGGCGGGTGCTGTTCCAAAATTATCTTGACCCGGAAATCCGATTCTCAAAATTCACATCAATGGAATTGAAATCAAAACACACTCATTGATGATTTAGGAGCGTAGTAAATATCTTAGGTGGGTAAATCCATGAGATGTGAACTCATAATCTTCTTTTACACTATTACAATTAGCAGACAGATCTGTGATCAAACCAGATGGGGTAATAGAAGACATTCCAGTGTCCCTAGATTCTTGGGAGTACCCTGTGGATTTCATGATCCTAACTCCTAAGAACAATCTAGGAGGACATCCTGTTATATTAGGAAGACCTTGGTTGGCTACAGCTGATGCTTTTATTAGTTGTAGATCCAGTGATATGTACATCTCTGATGGTAGTTCAACTAAGAAATTCACTTTATATCCTCCAGCTAGGACAATTATAGATTTAGATGACACTAAATGGATAGAGGATGAAGAAGATTTACAACCTCTCTTCACAATTTCAGAAATTAGTGAAGATAATCAAATTATGAATACTCTAGAAAATTTTTAATCCTCTCCAAAACACAAACATGAATCATTTCAAGAGGGATCCAATATTGAGTTTTTGTCATCAAGGCAGATGTCTCTTTATTCTATGGATAAATTTGGCAGCTCTACAAGTGAGATCTTTCCAGGCAAAACTTTGAACATAAATAAGAACCTAGAGAAATCTCAACAAGAAAAGTTAGTCAAAGTATTACAGAGACACTCTTCTGCATATGCATGGGAATACACTGACATGAAAGGGATAAGCCCCAAGACTTGTACTCGTCACATCTATATAGAGGAAAATTGCAAACCAATCAGACAACCTCAAAGACGGATGAATCCAAATCTTAGGGAGATTGTTAAAGAAGACTTACAAAAATTGTTAAATGTCAATTTCATCTATCCCATTTCAAATAGTCAGTGGGTTTCTCCTTTGGTAATTGTGCCAAAGAAAAATGGTAAATGGAGGGTATGTGTTGACTACCGAGAACTAAACAAAGCTACTCTTAAAGACCATTTTCCCTTACCTTTCATAGATCAAGTGTTAGACACATTAGCTGGCAAAAAGTACTTCTCATTCCTAGATGGGTTTAGTGGTTACAACCAAATACAAGTAGCACTTGAAGATCAAGATAAAACCACATTTACCTGTCCTTGGGGTACCTATGCTTACCGAGTATTTCCATTTGGATTATGCAATGCACACAGCATTCACAAGACCAGGTATTAGGAATTATGAATCTAATACATGATTGTGTAGAGGTATATATATACATGGATGATTTGTAGAATATGGAAATACTTTGAAGAATCTTTACAATGAAAAAGTGAGATGTCAAGAAGCAAACCTTTCACTTAGTCATGAAAAATGTTTTATGATGTTTATTGAAGGTATTGTTTTAGGGCATCACATTTCAGGGGATGGGATTAGAGTTGATGAGTCTAAAGTTGAAGTCATATCTAACTTATCTATTCCAAGTTGTCAAAGAGATGTTAGAAGTTTTCTAGGATTTACAGGATATTATCGGAGATTTATAGAAAACTTCACTAAGATAGCATCTCCACTCTTCAAATTACTTACCAAAGATTGTGAATTCAAATGGACTTCTAATTGCCAGTTAGCTTTTGAAACCCTGAAAACCAAAATTTCTGAAGCACCTATATTAAGGGGACCTAACTGGAAGTTACCTTTTCATATCTCGACAGATGCTTCCGATACAGCTCTAGGAGCAGTATTGGGATAGAAAGATTTGATTCCCTATGCCATCTATTATACCAGTAAAAATTTGACTCCTGCAGAGTTAAACTATACTATAACTGAAAAAGAGTTTTTAGTTGTTGTTCATGCCATAAACAAATTTAGACACTATATAACAGGCTATGAAACTTTTGTTCACACTGATCATTCTGCAATTAGATACTTAATGAACAAATCAATTACTAATGGCAGAGTCATAAGATGGTTATTGCTCTTACAAGAATTCAACATTACCATTCTAGATAGGCTTGGAAAACAAAACACAGTAGCTGATTTCCTATCTAAACTCCAAAATATCAAAGATGACACTCCGGTTGAAGATCAATTTCCTGATGAATATCTTTTTGCAATTTCTACTCAAACTCCATGGTTTGCTGATATTGCTAATTATTTAGTTTCAGGAAAATTTTCTTCAATAATGAATGCAAGGGATAAAAGAAAAATCATTCATGATAGTGCAAAATATTCATGGGTTGCTAATGAGTTGTACAAGATAGGTCCAGATTTGATCATTAGAAGGTGTGTTCGTGAAGATGAGATGCCTGAGATTCTCAAAGCATGTCATGATGAACCTTGTGGCGGACACTTTGCTGATAAGAGGACAACCTATAAGATTCTTAATTTAGGATATTATTGGCCATCCTTGTTTAAAGATGCTAAAGAGTATGTCAAAAGGTGTGACAGTTGCCAAAGGGTAGGGAAACCTTCTCCTTCAGGTGAGATGCCATTACAACCTCAGGTACATATTGAACCTTTTGAACAATGGGCTTTGGATTTTGTAGGACCTATTAGTCCTCCATCAAGACAGAAGAGGTATATATTAGTTTGCACTGATTATGTTACTAAATGGGTAGAAGCCAAGCCATTACTTGTTGCTAATGAAGCATTTGTAGTTACTTTTATTTTTGAGGATATTTTTACTTGTTATGGTGTCCCAAGGGAAATTGTTACCGATCAAGGAGCTCAATTTACATCAAGGCTAGTGGAGAAAATGATGGAGAGGTACAAAATCAGGCATAGAAAATCTACTCCCTATCATCCACAAGAAAATGGTCAAGTGGAGTCTACCAATAAAGTTATTGAAGGGATCCTAACAAAGACTGTCCATTTACATAGAAAAGATTGGGTGGATAGGCTTCCTGAAGCCTTGTGGGCCTATAGAACTACATGGAGAAACACAACAGGCCATACTCCTTATGAGCTTGTTTATGGAAAGAAAGTTTTGTTTCCCATAGAGTTCCAAATTCAAACATTCAAGATGGCAGTTCAGCTAGGACTTGATCTAACGGAGGCACAAAAGCATAGACTAGAGCAAATTAATGAATTGGATGAGATCAAACAAGATGCAGTTCAGAAAACAAGTCTAGTCCAACAGCAAAGGGCTAGATGGCATGACAAGTACATCAAGGAGAATAAATTCAAAGAGGGTGACTGGGCTCTCTTGTTTGATTCAAAATTCAAGGATTTTCAAGGTAAATTTCAGACACACTGGCTTGGGCCATATGAAATTGTTCGAATTTTTGATAATGGGGCAGTAAAAATCAGAACTATAGATGAAGAAGAGGTCACTTTTCTTGTGAATGGTCATAGACTGAAGCTATACCACAAGCCACTCTCAAGAGAAGAGTTTGTCAAGAAGTTCCAAGAAAGCAATGATGTGAAGTTAATGAAGAAGAGTCTTTCTTCTTCATCAACTTGATTAAATTTTCTGAAGCATTTCTTTTTGAAAAAAATAAAATAAAAAATAAAGGTATAAACATGAAAACCAATCATTGATTGGCATGTTTATACAGAAAAGATAGGGTGAAAATCAGAGTCTCTCTGACACTCTAACTTTTCCATTTTGTTTTTGCAAGCAGCTATTACAAAATCATAAGTTCAGATCCATTGTACTTATGATCCATTTCATTTCATTTCATTCCATTCACTTATCCATCCATACTCCATTTCATTCATTCATACTTCACTTCATTCCATATATCATTCATCTCATTCCATACTTCATCCACCTCATTTCCATGTCAAAATTTAAAGTTTGATGTCTTGCTGCAAATGAATAACACATGTCATGGATTGCAGGCCATTTCTTATAATCTTCCACTCCATTTCATGAATTGTAGTCCATTCCATTCCATCATTCACTTCATACATATCCCATTATATCATGTTTCATCATCCATCTTCATTCATGCCATATAACATTTCACTTATATTCCAAACCACTCCATTCCATGATTAAAATGCTCTACAGGTACATTCTGCAGCTAAACAGACATTCTGCAGCTGATCAGACTTTCCGCAGCCAGACAGTCATTCCGCAGCTACAAATCCTGAAGGCACTAATCAGCAGACATTTGAATTGCAACAAGATGATCCAGTGTATCCATGAATAAGAAGAATCAAGAAGGATTATGAAGACTCTTCCAAAGGAGAACAAAGAATACAAAGACCACAAAAAGCAAATGAAAAGCAAAGGTAACAAGTTTTGATTATAATGGCATATCATAAAGTTTAGCATAGTTTTAGTTATGAATCATTCGAAAAAGTTGTTTTGATTATTTTTATTGATCATGACCAATATACCCTCCACAAACTTTGGATAAAAATATCTCATTTCAAATTCTATACCCGACCATCATTTAAGCGGTTAAAAAGGCTGAAGTGTTTGATTTCCTCACGTCACCCAACCAAATCATTCAATGATGATTTTCTTTTCCGTTGTAAAAATCTCCGCAGTCTTTTCACTCATTAATTCGTTTTCTCCACCTCACTCCATTAACTCATTCCGTAACTACTTCCATCACTCCATTCTATAGCCAGCCCTTCATCATTTCATTCCGCAAAACAGAGATATCCCTATCACCGTGAGCAGAGCAAAGGGTATATCAGTTTGAATATCAAACCACTATCACTGTGAGCAGAGATTAAAGCACTATCACCGTGAGCAGAGATTGAGCATTATCACTGTAAACGCAGAGGTATAGCAGTGTGGAATTTGAAGCCATTTGTCACCGAGAGACAGAGGTATAGCAGTGTGGAATTTGAAGCCATTATCACCGAGAGACAGAGATATATCAGTGTGGAATTTGAAGCCATTGTCACTGTCAACTAGAGGCATATCAGTCCGAAGTTTGAAGCCATTGTCACTGTCAACCAGAGGCATATCAATCCGAAGTTTGAAGCCATTTGTCACCAAGAACCAGAGGTATATCAATTCGAAGGTGGAAGTTATTGTTTCCGTGGGCAGAAAGAGTATTAATCTGAACATTGAAGGAGCAAATATGGGCCTTATTGTAAGAACCGAACCAATGGGTACAAAATACCTGGAAGGATACCCTCAATGTAAATAAATGTTGCAACAGGTAGGATGGCTACAATTTCTTGAGAAATTTAATGGCTTCCACAAAGAAGTCACTAAAACATTTGCAAGGTCATTTAGAGGAGCTGAGGTTGAAGTGGGAGATGTTAAATTCACTGTCACTGAGGTTTTCATTGCAGAAGCAACGGGATTGCTTAGAAATGGAGAGAGATGGTTCAAAAATAGAGAATTCCATAATGAATCATGGAAGCAAATTCTAAAATCACCAGGTATGGATGTCACTGTGTTTAAGAAGGGAATTCCAAGTTCTGCATTGAAAAATAAATGGAGAAATATATTGCTTATTCTGCAAAAATTTATCACATGTGAAGGTAGATATGGCACATTTTATGTTTACCACATTATACTGATAATGTATTTTCTAGAGGAAGAGTTAAATTTTCCCTATTTCTTGCTTCAAAGTTTGAAAAAGATGGCTTCTTGTGTTCAAAGAAGGGTTCAATTCTTAGAGACAACTCTATACCATCATGGCTTGGTTAAGATTTTAATTGAACACCATTTAGCCAAAACAAATGATACTTGGGATAATTTCTTGATAAGAAATCATTTTGAAGAGCCAAAAGATCCCTCACCTGAACAACAGCCTACAAGGAGAAGCAAAAAATGGAGAGCTTATAAAATTGAAATTGACAAAACAGTTCAGGAAAGTAGTGAGGAAATAATCTCAGAGAAGTTGACTCAAATTAAGAGACAACTTAAGAAAGAGAGTGTAATCAGAAAATCTGCCATAGAAAAAGGAGAGGGATCTTCCCAGCCAAGAAGAAGCCATAGACTCAGGGGGAAACTAAGGAAAACTCAGATCAAACAAACAAGGGTGATAAATATAGAAGATGAGGAAACATCTATTGAAGAAGATGTTGAAGAGGATTTTAATGAAGGAACCCCTGAAATTGATCCTGCTCAGCAAGAAGTTTATGACTATGTTGAAACTTTGGAAAGGAAAGCTTCAGAGAGCAGAGATAGAACCCCTAGTCCTCCACTTTCCGAAATAGATGTGTTAAGAAGGGATAGGTATGAGCTGGAAATAATTAATAGACACATCAAAAATGAGAATGATATTCTAAAGGAACAAGTCAAACTCAAAACCAATATGAACTCAACCTTAGCTCTACAAATGGACAAAGTGGAAAAGGCTAATGAAAGGTTGAAAAAGAGGAACAAGAAGCTAATCAGGGCACTTACCAACTTAAGGTTCAAACTTGTCATCAGAAAACCCAAAATATCTTTAGCTTCTAGGCAAAGAAGAAGGAGAGGATTAGATGTTCTTGCAGAAGCCTCTGAGTTTATGGAATAAATTGCGTGAGGACATGCAAGAAGTCAGCAGTGGGGGTATGTTGAGCCTCAAGATTGTGCTTTCTTTCATCTTACTTTACCTCATTTTCCTTTTTCCATTTTTATCCCAGACCCAATTGATCAATGAATTTAGTTAAAATTACTTTTAGAATGATTAACATGACTAACTTGCTAAGTTTTGTGATTTTCGTCATTGTAATGCATTTTGACCGGAACTAGCTGCAGAATGCAGACATTCCGTAGCTAACCAGCAATTCTGCAGTTGTCTTCATGTTTAGGCATGTTCCAGGTGGCCTCTCAAGAAAAACCACATATGGGTATATTCCACGTCATGTCTACATTGTTCGTTGCTCACCATGAAGGAAAAACTGAATTCTGGATAAGGTTTTGGTACGTGGGAACTCATTTAAGGAAGCAAATTTCTAATAGGACTGTCTTAGTCCAGATGTCCTTTTCCTTTTTACGCTGCCACTTTAAGAGTCCTAGTATGATTTCGATAAGGAAAGACAATGATCCTCAAATTGTTGCAAGTCTTGTTATGTAAATTTGTTATAAAAACACTTGGGAAACCAAGAGATAGGCTAGATTTTGCTTAGATTTTATGCTACATTTCTGAAGACGCAGATTGCTCTGTTCAAGTTATTTCTCCTTTAATGAAGAATACAAAGCGTTGATTTGATTTGGAGTTAGATTCCGTCTGGTGGTAGAGGGCCCCTGCCTCCTACACGGTTTTACTTGCGTAATTTAGACAAGTATCTTAGGTGTCTTTACGTTTTTTTTTTGAAGTTTGAATTCATAGTTAATTTCGTTAGCCACTATAGCTATACTTGTTCTAAGAACTCTTCCAAAAGAAGAAACTCTTCCAAAAGATTATGATAATGAATGGGAAATGGCTGTAGTGTTGTAGGATTTATTTAAGCTTGAGTTCATAGTTAATTTCATTAGCCACTATAGTTATACTTGTTCTAAGAACTCTTCCAAAAGAATAAACTCTTCCAAAAGATCATGATAATGAATGGAAAATGACTATAGTGTTGTAGGATTTAATTGTAATTTCTTTTGATTCACTATCACAGTTGAACTTATACTATGCAAACTCTTCCGAAAGAAGAAACTCTTCCAAAAAATCCTTATGATGTCTAAGGCATGGTTGTGATAATGAATGTTTTAGTTGTTTGTTTTTCACTAAGTAACATAGCTGACCATGCTCTTAAAACGATCTTCCAAAATATCATAATGATGGGTAGGAGACAGCTGTGATATCTTAGTTTTTAAATTTCTTTCAGTCTTTATGTTTGCATTTGCACTGAATTGTATAGTCATAATTGTTCTAAGAAGCTCTTCCAAAATACCAATTATGATGGACAAAACAGACTGTATAATCCCATAGATTAATGCATGATAACTTAGTTAGGATACTCCGGAGTCTAATTTCATTTAACTCATGCTCTGTTATTTTGTTTTGAGTTTGATAATGGCTTGTTAGTTCAGCACTTTTTTAGACTAGTGACATCTTAAGTTCAGTTTTAGCTTAACTCATTGCATTTTCACTCCACATTCAGTTGTCATCCACTGCATATTAGATTACTTCAGTTGTTAAACTTAACCAAACAGCCTTCATTATTTACAAAACCTCTTCTTGTTCCAAATCTATAATTGATTCATAACCATATGAACAGAAGACAGTATCATTCCAAGGCCTGAGGTACTTTTGCAACTTCCTTTATCATCTCACAAATAAACCTTTCCTCAAAAGACTATTCTAAAAAAATTCTATAACCTTTGAGTGAAGTGTAGAGGTGTCAAACTAAATTTCAGAATAGAGTTAGGAGCTAGTCTTAGAGTAGAAGATCTTATGATGTCAACAATATTTTTCTCCAAACATGTTTCCATAAATCTTTAATCATGGATAAAATGTTGTCTCATTATAAGCTGATTGTTTAGTTGTGTAGTTAGGAGAATTTGTATACTTAGCTGACCATTTCTCAATCTCTTTCAAAATACCTTTGATAAAAGAATTGGACAAGTTAGGTTTATGTTTTGATTCATTTTCTAGAAGTCATTATCAAGCTTGGTATTCTGCTTAGTCATAGTTTAGGTTTGATTCTATTTCAGTATTTGCCTTTGCATTTGTCACTTGTCATCAACCAATTAGGCTTCACTCTAGTTTTAATCATTAGCTTCTTTCCACTAGCTTTCTAGTCATTTTCCTTGTGAACATAAAACTACCAAAAGACCAAAAACATCATAAAACACTGAACACAACGCATTAAGAGACAAACACCTAGGCACATACAGTGCAATTCACTTCAGCAGTTTACCAACCCTGGTTGACAATTAAATGAACTCAATTTAGGAGACTAGGTTGAGACCAAATAACTGCCTCTGAGAATAACTCAGTTTCTTCCCTAGAATTCGCTGTGAGAGATGGTGGGTGTTTTTCCTAGTGCCAAAGATCTGAAATGAATCTCGGGAGTCTCCTCTACTACTCCTCTGAAGAATATGCAAGACCTCCACTGGAGAATAGGCCAAAGAATGACTCTATGAGTTCCTCTGTTGCTGCACCCAGCAACACAACGTTTTCTGCTACAGAAATAATGCTGTAGCTGAAGGGATAAGCTTGGCCAAATTCTGGAATGAGGAAATGTAGCTAAAACCCTCTCCTTCCTTGAGGATGAGGTAGGGATTCCTGACCGGGAACACCCTTGGGTGAAGAACACTACAACCCTGCTAAACAACCCAAGGATGGAAGTCTTTGCAGACCCAACAAAAATAATAATCTAATGCATTATGAAAATGGGCTGCCATCTCCTCCTTATAAATAAAATGAAATATTCTCACCATGGGTCCCATTCACACTTGCCTCGAGCTCATGCAAGTGGAGCTTCCACTAAAACTGCGCTGTCCAAGTAAGTTCAGTGTATCTAGATAGTTTTAGTTGACTTGGTCAAAATGACTAGATCAAGCATGATCCAAGCTTGTTCACACCATGTGGTGCTCAATTCAGATGCTTTATTATTCCTCCTTTCACACAAGGTGTGTTATTTCTCCATCAAAAGGGGTTAAGGTTTCTCCTTACCCATTTTATTAAACAAAATGAAAATATGAAAACTATAATGTTCCTTTTAGCTTGAGGCTAAAAATTTGGAACATCACAATCCTCCCCTCCCACATGTTGCTTGTCCTCAAGCAACTTCATAGAGAAAACAAAATTTCTTCCCCTTCTTCTCTTGTGGCCTCCTCATCAACAATCTCCACAACTGCGTAAGATATGCTGCAATAAATCTGTCCTCTGATGCTCCCTCCCAAATATGCAAATCGGGATGGTGCTCATCATCGAAAGATATAAGGTGTAGGTGGAAAACTTCTTGCTATGATATGGCCTCCTCAAGGTAGGAGTGATGACATGAATGGGAAAAATGTATCCCCAATGATGATCCTCTCATCCATGCTATCATCCAAATAAAAATCTCAACCCCTGGTGTATGCAATGTGTTGGGGCTGAATGGAGAGTTGGGCTTTTGATTCCCAAGGTTTTTCTCCCTCCATTTTTAGTACACATGGGGCTTCCTTTGTCCTTGGGATGAAATGGTATGGCCTCCAAGAATGGCCCAAGTTTCCCCATCAAGAAAATCAACCATGAAGTTCCCCCTCAAGTTCTCCAAGAGGTTTTTCCCACAAGAAGAGAAAAGTAGCAATGTGGAAATCATGGTTTTCCCATGGTGTCTCCTACAATATAAATCATGTACAATGGGGAGAATCATGCTCCCAATGGGCTGTCCAAAAATATACAACACTCTCACAATAATGCTCCTTGTGAATGTATAAACATCAATAATACAAGGAGGCAACATGCAACAAAAACAAGCTATCATAAGCCAACTAGAGAGTGGGTCAATGCTCCATTCATGGGACCAACATAGTGCACCTCTTACCTACATCAAAACTAAAAACAACAACTACTTTTCCAGCCACTTTTTTTCTGCCACAAACATCTCATAAGATGAAAACATGAGAGTACAATTTGGTGCCAATGATGCACACCGAGAAATATTTGGCTTCCCCCACAAACCATCATAAAAATAGACACTCCCATTGCTGCAATGGGCCACAAGTACATCATAATAAGGAGCATAAGGAGATGTGATCATCCTTAGCTCACAAGCTGCTCACATAAAATAAATAAAGGTAAAAAAAATTAAAACATATACCTTCTTTACCATGTACTGCAGTCCTTGAGCTGAAATGGCTCATCTGAATGCTCTCCCTCACCTCTAATGAGTAGGAAAATTGTTGTGCCAACCTCTCAAAAATCATATAGGCTATGCATCTTTCCATATGCTAATATAGATTATTCTGAATTCCCTCCCAAATGAACTCCTCTAGCAAAGCAAGTATGTGTCAAAGTGCATAGCTAGGTAGTCCTCATGTGCTGCATGCAATAGTTTCTTCCTGAGACTAGATGTCCTAGTCAAGAAGATCCTGCCATAATGAAATATGACCATATCATTAATCATGTAACTGTCATCTCTATCTAGGTCATCAAAATTCATGCATGCATTTAGATCCTGGGAGTACTCCACCAAGAGCTGAGTCCTCCATCATGGATCTATCATCCTCATAGATAGTGCTGGTGATCTGCAATGTGATGCTCTCCTCATGTTGTTGCCTGCTACTTTGACATCCCCCATGCCAAATTCATCCTACAAAATGCTTCCATGCCCATCATGTAGCTACTCATGCTCAAATAATGATGGTGTCCTTTAAAATTTGGCCTCCCATGAGAAGCTGTCACCCAAAATGAATCTCCCAAGCTGGGTCAAAGTAAGCATGAGTGGCCTCCATCCACTCCTATGTATGAAAGAGTCCTTCCTCAAAGGAAGCATCCTCTCCTCCATCAAATATGTGGAGCAATCATCCTACATTATGACAATACCATCCTCCATCCCTGCAGAAAAATATGTTAGTGCAGTAGAAATGATGAGAGTGGGTGATACCAAAAATGAGAGAGTGCCTCCCTCCTCCTTGAGTTTATCCCAAAATCTCTGCGATGTGTTGGAATTCTCCAATGTATTCACCTCTCTGGAATCCAAGAGTGGTGAACAAAATGATAAGATGCCTCTCATCAGCTCTAGATCAGGTGGCCTTCTAGGTGGAATGCTTCCATATAGTGAGACATCAAGTTCAGAAGTGGACTGTGTGTATAAGTGGACTAATTTTTCCCTCTCTTCACTGCGCTGTACAACCACCTTCTCTTGTTCAAAGACTTTTTGGAATAGATAAGGGTGTATCAACCCTTGATGTTGATCCTTCTCTTCTCCCTCCATCTCACAATCCCCAAAAGTTGTTGCAAATGACTCCGGAATTGTGCCATGGTTCCTATTGGGCTGCTAGTTTGTCATTATTATTATCACTTTGTAACACATATTCCATCCATTTCTACCATTCTTTATCACGTAATTTATCATGGTTTATCATATATTTCCATCTTATAAATATTTATGCTCTTATGGATCAATATTATTTCCTCTCATTTATTATTAATAAATTAATGATTATTATGCATGATTTTACCAATGATGGTTTATTAATATATTTTTTAACATCACTCACCATTTTAGCCTCCAAGATATTTTTCAGATTGCAGATTTGATCTCCAGCTCATCATTCAATATTCCAACTCAGAAATTCGCTAGAATAACAAGTGACAGTTTCTCATTGGACATTCTGGACAAATGGAGAAGAATCTGGAAAATCCGAAACATGGGTTTTGTCAAAAATGGACCAAATTAACTTTATGAAAGAATTATTTTCCCAAATTTAGTACGTATTAAGAGAAACAGAAGGTTCTCTAAGGATGATTTTCCCAGGTTCACTGTTGCGGCCGTTTTCCAAATGATGTCAATTGCAATACCAAATTCGACTTGTTCCTGTTGAATGATTGATGGAAATATATTTTCTTGCTGATCAAGTTGTTGGGAACAATCCAATTTTGTTATGAGGGATCACATTTAATATTTACTTTCTACTCTTTCTGATTATAAAAGGAGAGCATGTATTGCCATTAAGGAGAGATTTCCTTTTGTAATTTTTAGAATTGTTCATCGACTCTTGTTAATTAAAACAGAGTATGATTGCTTGTAAACTCTGCTACATATGATTAATACATAAATTTGGCTGCTATTCCATTATTTGATACTAGAGTATTTCGGCAGTGCTCCACTAGCAGCAAAGGGTTCGGCCCTGGTGGATCCACTTGCCATCTGTATCATTACTTTCTGATTCTAGTCGTGTGATGGTTTGCATTAGTTCTCACTTTCTTTAGTGGCATTTTTTCACAGTTTCCATGCTTAATAGTTTACTATTTCAATGCTTTATGAAATTGGTGTGTTGCATCATTGAATTGCGTTGCTGATCCTTTCCAACATAAAAAGAATATTTATTTCTTTATAATTTGTATTTTTATGCTTTACAATTACAAAGCTTCACTATTCAGGATTTGTTGTTCATTTCCATCAAGTAGGATTTGTTGTTCATTTACATTTGTTGTTTAATTCCATT
Source organism: Pinus albicaulis (assembly GCA_034641835.2). NCBI lineage: Eukaryota > Viridiplantae > Streptophyta > Pinopsida > Pinales > Pinaceae > Pinus > Pinus albicaulis. The sequence goes on from CM076583.1 coordinate 603,694,180, forward strand.
AAATAGGATTTGTTATTCATTTCCAGTTGCTGTTCATTTCCAGTAAATAGAACTGCTGTTCATTTCTGTTAATTAGCTTTACCGTTTATTCCTTTCTTGCAAGAGTTTGGTTTTGCTTTGCAGTGTTATTATAGAGAGCTTGCTTAGTCTATTTTCATTATCAGCATTAGTGAGTTAACACAGTTACCATTTCCATTTAATTTCTTTAGTGTGGAGTGTAAAATCATCAACTGTAAAGGACATTGGTTATTACTACCTACGTTCTCAGATTGAGGATCTTCTTCATGTTTGATTTCATTTACATCATTTGACAAAGGAAAGAGTTATTACTACTGCATCCTTGACTGATGATTGTTGAGTGAGGTGATTGAATTTCAGAACATTGAGTTTCATATTGTTCTATTTAGATTTCATTTTCAAGCATCTGTTTACTCTTGTATTTGAAAGATCTATACTACATTTTAAGAAACATTACTCTCTGGGATTACAGCGTGCACATATTGTGTACAATCTTGAAATAAGAGGACTTGCCCAGGTTGATAATTAATGTGGGATAAATAGGATTTTTAAAAGGCACCTTTTATACCTCAACAGTTCCCACATGTTAAAATACTTGGAATCCCTTGCATAGAAACAAGGACTCCTCCCATGGAAGCAATGGCTCCCCTCTCATCTCCATGTGGTGATGGATCTTCCTCCCATGATACAGTGTTGTGGGTTCTTCTATGCACATTCTCTTCACCAATAAATGAGAATACGTCATCATCAAGGACAGACCCTAGATCTTGGTCATCTCTTGAACGAAGTACCTCCATGTCTTCACAAATGGAAGAGAGCCCTTCATATAATAGTGACCTTTCCCTTGGAAAGCCATCATACATGTTTTCATCCCTTTCGGAAGTAAGGAATGGAGTTGGCTTTATGGTTCCATCCAATACATGAAAAGTGTTTGAAGTTATGATATAGGATGATTCAAATTGACTTTCCCCAAAATTATCCACCAAACCCTTAGTGAATTCATCATATACATTTTCATGACAATATGAAATAGAATTTTCAAACCAACAACCATGATCCATACCTTTGAGTTGCAGCGAAGCTGCTCCAATGGCCTCATCTCCTTCCTCCATTATTCCTGCAGTGCAAGTGAGAAAAGAACTGCATTGTGGATCTACATGTGTGGCTGAATGCTCACACCCATCATAATTATATCTAGGGCTTGCTTAATCCACAAACCCTCTCAAAAACCTTTCCAGTTTTCCCTTTCTTTCTCCTCAAGGTCTTCAATGATACCCTCCAGGATCTGGAAAAGAAGAAGGGAGACCTCCTCTTCTGTCATTTCTCTTTTCTATTTTCTCTGTACATATTCTCTTCTAAATGAGGAGATTCTCCTTCTAATGGAATTTTATCTTGGGCTGCACATCTGTAAAGTTCCCCTTTTAGGAATACGAAAATTCTATTCCAGAGATTGACTGCAGGGGCATTTACTGGATATGTCACCTTTGAAAAAAGGATGAGATCCAAAGGCTACCTGGCCATCTGAAAACTCTTTCTATAGAGCTTGAAATATTCCTCCTTTAGGGTGTCAGCACTTTGGCTTGAAGCCACAGGCTGACCCAAAGATCATGCTCCGATACCACTGTAATATTCCTTTTTCGGTAATTTCTGCAATATGGTCCTCAAGGACACTATATAAGGGAGGAAGTGTAAAAATAAGCTGAAAGGGGGCTTGGATCCCCTTTTTAACTCACTAAAAACTTCTCTTCCAGAATTTGAGCCCAAATAAATGACTCTAGTTGGGTTATTCAGATCTCCCCAAACTAGATCTCGTAAAGAATGCTCAAAGAGAGAGCTTACAGAAATATGTGAAAATAATCATTAAAATCTACAATTTTGAATGCAAAATAAGATGAAATATATTACAGCCATAATTTACATTAATATATCAGCAACAATGTACATAAATATCATGAGGAATAAACCCCTCATGCAATTGGAAGCAACCTCCAAAGATTAATACATGAAATACAAGAGATGCAGCAACTGCATAAAATGTCGGAAAGTAGTGACAATGTTGTCTCTAAGAGTGTAGCTTCTGCTATAGATGTCCATACATGAAATATGACTGAAATATACAAATAAATTCCCAAGAATAGAAGAATGGGCTCCAATACAAGATTGCTAGCCAATCTAGGAGAGATTTCTAGAAATGCCGGAAAGTGTACAATGTGACAAATAACTTGTCACTGCAACTAAACCAAAATGAGAATGAGGCTATGGAAGATATAAAATACTCATACCATCCTCTGATAATGTTCTCAATAAAAGGGCTAATCCATTTCACTCAAAAACACTCCTCCTGTGAAGCTCTGAAGACCCTCCCAACAACTGCCTCTAAGAATAACGCAGTTTCTGCCCTAGACTGCATTGTGAGAGATGGTGAGTGTTTGGCCTGGTGCCAAAGATCTGAAATGAAGCTCGAGAGTCTCCTCTGCTGCTCCTCTGAAGAATATGCAAGACCCGTTGGAAATATTGTCATTGAGGCAAAGGCGGCAACACTCAGGCAAAACAGGCACAGCGAAAGAAATAGAGGCAGCAAGAAGAAAGTCAAAATGTAACAGTCATAGAAGCACAGTGAAGAACCGTTATCGAAAGGTAGAGACAGAGGCAGAGCGACAGAAGCAGCAGAGGCAGAGGCAGAGACTAAGTGACAGAGGCAGAGAGCCGTTACAAAATTCATATCCAGCGGCAAGGCAATGCATATAATACAGAACCATATTCCGGGAATCGCACACTCCAACTGGCGTTATACATATAATACAACACAAACATTATTCCGGGAATCGCTTCACTCCAGCAGCAAAATATATATATAAACATATATATCAGTTATATACAAGCAGAGCGCTTTATATCTATATAACCAAAGGTTCTATCAAAACGAAATGGCTTATAAGGTGGGACCCCTCACCCAATCGCAATCAGAGAAAAGGTTCAATCGCAAGTCTTTTGTAATATGCTCCGATCAAGTGGCGGACCCGATGGCGTTATACGATGGAGTTAATCGGTTCAATCGCGTCCGGGATCTTAATCGCAATCGGAACTTTCCGATTGATCGCAAGTCTTTTGTAATATGCTCCAATCAAGTGGCGGACCCGATGGCATTATACGATGGAGTTAATCAGTTCAATCGCGTCCGGGATCTTAATCACAATCGGAACTTTCCGATTGATCGCAAGTCTTTTGTAAAATGCTGTGATTGAAGTGGTGGACCCGATCCTGTTATATGTGGGAGTTAATATGTGCAAATCGCATTCGTGTTCTGATCGCAATCGAAACTTTTCTATTATGCGCCCCGATTGCATTTGTTCAAAGTTCGGACCCGATTGCGCTATGAGACATGTTTTATGTGGTCATCGCGTCCGTTTGATCAATCGCAATCGCAAGTTTTCGTTTGACACCACCGATTCGCCGACGGAGATGTGGGGCCCGACCCTTTCATATATTAGTGGTTGTGATTCGACTCATTGGATTGTAAAATAACACCAAAGGCTTAAGGTGGAGGGCGATTGTTTATATATAAAAGGATTGTTGTTAGATATATATAAAGCACAGTTGCAGTTGTATTAAAATATGCCACATGGGTTGTGAACCCTCGGGCCTCGGCTTAATGGGAGGGTGATTATTAATATACAACGACTGTGATCTATGTTCGTTCCGCTTGCGGAACTTCCACATCAACAAGACACTCGTGGCATGAAAAGGGTTGAAATTGCCCTGATTTAAAAATTCAGCAATTGCATTTCATTTATTTAAAAGGCAGAGTTACACGTATGCAGCTGTTACACCCCCACAGAGGATAGAAAAGCAAATAGATCCGAGAGGAGATAAAACACAGTCACAAAAAGGACAAAGACAGCCAAAGAAAAGACAAATGCGCATCGATTCAAAATACTAAATGAGTTGAGCTAGAGTTCACTTTGTAATAAGAATGTAAATATTTTAATTGTTTTTATTGTTTGTGATGCATTGGCAAGTCTCCGAGAGAAAACAAAATCCCACTGTAATGTTAAAATTGACACCTACAGTCATAATTTCTGAGTAAGCTGATAAAAGGAGTGAGAAGGCAGAAGGCAAAGAGACATGACTTTCCATTTCTAATTCCAAGCAGAATACAAACAGTCATGTGAGGAAATCTATAAATAATATCATCTTGATATGTAGAGTGAGTTTTTGAGAGCAAGGGAGAGAGCATATATAGAGAGAATGCAGAATATAGAAGGCAGAGAAGATTAAGAGAAGCTACAGAACAGAGCTGATATCTGAGGTAAATCAAAAAACATTCAGTTTTAGAAAATGAGGAAGTTGGAGCTTCCCTATCAAGTTGCAGCTTGATAGCTGTCAGTTGTAGCTGACTGAGGTTGGAGCCTCCTGTAGGTTGGTGCCTGCAGAAAATTGAAGGGAGTTGGTGCTTCCTTGCAAGTTGTAGCTTGCAGAATTGAGGTAGGAGCCTCCCGTAGGTTGGTGCCTGCAGAAAAACAGTGGTGAGAGGGAGTTGGAGCTTGCCTTTGCATCACAACAATAATAAGATGTGGTTTTCTCCCTTTATGGGTTTCCACCTATATCTGGTGTCTCTGTGCATGATGTTTATGTGTTGATCTGATTTATATCATCTGCTTAATACCTGTTGCTCTCATATTAAGTCTACTCGTTTTGATAAAACTACTACTTTCTGACATATTCTAAAAATTACTCTCACATCAAATCGAGGTTTGAAATGATGGTGTAGTCAATTTTAATGAAAGTTTTAAAAAGATCAGAATGTATTAAATCCGATTCACCTCTCTCGCCTTAATTAGAGGTACAATGCAAGACCTCCACTGGAGAACAGGCCAAAGAATGACTATGAGTTCCTCTGTTGCTGCACCCAGCAACACAACGTTTTCTGCTGTATAAATAATGTTGTAGATGAAGGTATAAGCTTGGCCAAATTCCAAAATGAGGAAATATAGCTCAAACCCTCTCCTTCCTTGAGGATGAGATAGGGATTCCTGACTGGGAACGCCCTTGGGTGAAGAACACTACAACCCTGTTAAACAGCCCGGGGATGCAAGTCTTTGCAGACCCAACGAAAATAATAATCTAATGCATAATGAAAATGGGTTGCCATCTCCTCCTTATAAATAAAATGAACTCTTCTCACCATGGGTCCCATTCACACTTTCCTCTAGCTCATGCAAGTGGAGCCTCCACTAAAACTGCATTGTCCAAGTAGGTTCAATGTATCTAGATAGTTTTATTTGACTTGGTCAAAATGACTAGATCAAGCATGATCCAATCATGTTCACATCATGTGGTGCTCAATTCAGTTGCTTTATTATTCCTCCTTTCACACAAGGAGTGTTATTTCACCATAAAAAGGGTTTAAGGTGTCTCCTTACCCATTTTATTAAACAAAATGAAAATACGCAAACTATAATGTTCCTTTTAGCTTGAGGCTAAAAATTGGGAACATTACATGAAGCTCAAAATACTCCTCTTAGATTGCTTTCCCAAGTTTTCCAAGAAAGAGCGGGGAATTCCTGCATGGAAATGCCCTTGTACTAAATAGTATAGCAAACCCAGCTAAACAGCTGAAGCATGAAATATGTCATAAGAATCTAGCATAAAAAATATTTTAAATGCCTCTCATGGCTTCCATCCCTTCCCTTATATTCTTGGTAAGCTTCCTCACCCTTGGCCCCACTCATTTAAGAGGTTACTTCCATGAAAAGACTCCTCCAAAACTACGCTATCCCCACTAGCTCCACTATCTTCTTTGGCAGCATTGTTGATTTGGTCAACCTTGATCTAGTCTACATGAATTGCTCCCTTTCACACCCAAGATGGCTTTATTTTGACTATCTAAACTGATCCACATTCACACTAGAAGTGTTTTATTCCTACTAAAGAGATTTAAGGGTCTCCTTACCCCATTTATTCTTCTAGACTGAAAATAGAAGTAACATATAATATTCCAACTAGCTAAAAGCTAATTGGGAATATTATAGTGGGTCAGTTTTAGTCATGAATGTCTTAGTGATAACTTGGTTTAGTCTATCCCTCCTTCTAGCGCCAATTTTGTTGACCAGACGAAAATCGTTACAGAAATAATGAGAGAAAAGCCCAACAAAGGTTCCTCATTAGCCCCTCTTTTTTTTGGAGTAGCTTATCTCTACGGATTTATAGTTCCGTTACTATGCGGCTAAATGGCTATCCTTAAAGAGGACTTTGATGGTGATGGATCAAAACTACTTATTTTTTGTTTATTTTTTAGACTTGCGAATAGCAGAAATGAAACTATTTAAACTAAAAAACATACTACCTATCCTTATAAAGGAGCATTTTGATATTAAGCTAAAGATAAACAAACTTTAGTTATGTTCAACACGTTGTGATACAGACACCATTAATCAAACCGAAGAAGTTTCACTTTTAATGTAGTGCATATCAGCAACAGTAAAAGATGCTTTTAGAAAAATTTCCAACCGCACAGATTACTCTCGTTAAAGCAATAAACAAAGATTGATATAATATATTGCAAAAATGGTTTCGAATTTTAACATGCCACTAGAAGTAAACATAACTAAGAGCATGGAAACATTAAGACCCGTGTTAACACAATAATGCATGATGCATGAAAATTCACAAACCAGTAAGCCATTCATACACTTGTATTTCCAAAATGAAGAGACAATCGTTCTATTATAGCTCCAAGGAATCAAAAAATTTCGTTTCCCAATATTTCATGCATCTCTAAGATAAATTCGCTTATTTCCTATGATTGCTGGATCGCTGGTTGTTACTGGCGTCAACCTGCTTAACCATAACCCAATATTTCATGGGAATTCTGACCTACCAAATTAATATATTCTAGGTCAATAATGCTTTTGATGGTTTCTACTTGTCAATATGTTTCCGTTGATATATGGCATGCCATGTAATTCTTCACGGTTTGAGAGATATTCATGTTTGAAGTTTGTACCCCCAGTTAGTGGGCTAAAACCCCATGGGGTTGGGGCATGGGTCATTGAAAAGTCATAATTAATATTTTTTAAGCTCCTAAAATCCATCCCACGTTCACTTGTTGAAGCCCCTCTCAACTTAACCATTTATATAAATTGTGATCCTCATTTCCTCCTTATGCAAGGGATTTGGCCATCTGAAACAGGTCATCGTGGAATTTTCACTCTAATATTTCTTATACGAAGGTTCAGAAGTTTAAATTTTTATGAGACGAATCTGAAATCCTGAGGAAGCTACAATAAAAATTTTAGATCAAGGTGCGCAATAGTTTTGGATATATGGTCTATGGAAGTCAGGGTTTTTGCAGGCTCCTGAAATTCATCTCAAAGAAGTGACCTTGGTAAAATTGTCATAACTCTCTCTCTGAGTATTGGATTGGAATTCTGCAAAAAGTGGAAGATAGCAAACACTTGGTTTTTTTCTTATCACTTTAGAGCTAAATAAGCAAACAAGACACATGGTATTGCCTTACAAGCAGTTTCTTACCCAAAATAGTCCATAATTAGGCATTATGTGAGAGATTGGGTATAACTCTCTTTGAAGAATCTAAATTGGGTCGACCTATGGGCATTGGAAATATGACTCAGAGGAATACTACAGACCTAAAAATAGATATTGAGGATCCTAAATAACGCAGAGAACACCGCATTCAATATCGAGCTCCCTAGAAGGCAATAAAAGCTAAGATCATGTGTTATTGTTGTCAAGGGTTGAAAGGACCGTACTTCTATGGCTAAAAGAAAAAGCAAGGTGCAAATGTAGGTAAGTATGACAAGAGCAAAAACCAAGGTGCATAACAACAACAAGAAGTTCATCATATGAAGTCTTCAAGTGGGAAGCACTGCATACAATCATTGTAAAGGTATCATTGTACTAAGTCATTGTAAATACATTATTGTAAAAATTGTACTAGTGTCTATCTGCCAAGGGTTGAAGAGGTAGTGTTGGGAGGTCTAGGATCATCATTAGGTGGTTGTGTCAAAGTTGGGGTTATGGTCTAGTATATCTTATTCTTATACATCATTCTATATCATTATAAAGTGGACCATTTTCCCTGGTATGGGAGTCCATTCTTCTTTTATTTTTCTATAGGGTCGTAGGGTGGTGCTAGGGTGAGTTGTAGCTCATTGTGTGTTGGGGTATCCGTTCAGTTGACTACTGAAGAATCTCGGGCGTTGGAGTGTCCATCCAGTGGGAGTTGGAGAAGCATGATTTTCTAGATTCTAGGAAGTTGGAGCTTTATTTTCAATTGGAGTTGAATATTAAAGAATTATTAGAAAAGCATTAGGTGGTTTTTGTCCTGGAGTGGGTTTCCACCTTAAAAACTGTGTGCATTTTTGTTCCTCTTGTTTGCTGCTATCATTGTACAAACACTGATAATAATTGAAGATTAACTAATGCTCTAATTGAAAGGAATACTGATTCACCCCCCCTCTCAGTATTTCCAACAATTGGTATCAGAGCTTGGTTCCTTCAATAGAAGTTTAATAGCTGGAAGGAGGTCATGGAGCATACCAAGAATGGTGTACCTCTATTCAATGCAAATAATTATGCACTCTGGAAAGGAAGAATGGAGGTCTATCTCTTGGCGCAAGGTTACGAAGTATGGGACACTGTTCAAAATGGATTTACATCAACCACGGATGAACAAGGTAAGAAGAATTTGGCAAATGATGCAAAAGAAAAGAATATTATTATCAGTGGACTTATTGAATCTACTTATCATAAGGTGTTGGGTTGTAAAACTGCCAAAAATTTATGGGACAAGCTTGAGAATATATATGCAGGTGACTCAAATGTCAAAGAAGCAAAGCTTCAAATCTATAGAGAAAAATTTGAGCAACTCAAAATGAAAGAAGATTGCAACATTGTTGCATACTTCCAATACGTTGATGAAATAACCAATACTCTGGAAGGATTGGGAGAGCCAGTTGACGAGAAGACTATTATATGGAATATTCTTAGAATGTTACCAGGGAGATTCAACCCAAAGGTATCGGTCTTAGAATACAGTGCAAATCTGGACAAACTCAGCAAAGAGGAATTACATGGAGTTCTCATAGCATATGAAATGAGACTTGATGAAGAATAGGGTACTTCGCATCTAGAAACTGCGTTCGTTGCATCTAAGAAAACCAATAAGGATAAACAACCTTCAATTGAAAAGACATGCACCTGCAAGTGTGAAGAAAAGGGAGATGATGAAGAAGGTCTTTCAGATGAAGAAAATGCTTACTTCACGAGAAAACTACAAATTGGTAAGGGACAATTCAAAGGTAAAATTCCATTGATATGTTTCAGCTGTAATGAGGTTGGGAATTTTGCAGAAAAATGTCCAAACAAAAGTAATGGCAACTCAAAGAGAAAGAAAGGCTTTAAGAAATTCAACAAGCAAGGATCCAAAAGGAACTTTCTCTCTAAAGAAGATAGCTCATCATTCGATGAAGACAATGATAGTGAAGAAGAAGCCAATGAGAGAGTATTGTTTATGGCCAAGCACAATAAGCAAGAGGTATCAAACAATGAAGAAGAAGGATGGACCATAGACAAATTTTATGAGGAAGCAATCAAGCTTATAAAATTTCTCAAGGCAGAGAAGATCCGTTCCAAAACTCTTGAAGAACAAGTTCAAGGTCTCAAAATTGAAGTTTAAGAACACAAATGCATTGAAGATTCACTTCAAAAGAAGTTGGAAGAAAGCAACCAAGAAAGGGAAGAATTAGAAGCCGAAGTAGTCTCGCTGTGTGAGGAAGTGAAGAAAGGAAAAATTATCCAAAACTATGTGTTAGGTCTGGTGCAAATCTCTATTTGAGCTCATTAAAGGAAGTGTCGACGAGTTGTAAACTGCTGAAGTGAAGTGTACCATATGTACCTAGGTGCTTGTTTCCTAGTGCGTTGTATGTAGTAT